>ML093129.1:0-59060 GCA_003697995.1 Taxidea taxus jeffersonii | reverse complement strand
ACAAAACATTCCAGGTGTGGAACAATAGGCAGAGGAGGACTGTGACTGTGGAGAGAAGGGAGTCACACGAGGTGAGCCAGAAGATTGTGCCATGATGCCCCCAGTGGTCTGCCTGGAGACATTTCTGTGCTGCAAAATATGGAGGCGAATCATTGGTGATAGGGCACCTGGGTAGCTCAGTGGGTTAAGCCTCTGCCTTAAGCTCAGGTCATGGTCTCCGGGTCCTGGGATTGAGCCCCACATCGGGCTCTCTGCTCAGCAAGGAGCCTGCTTCCCTTCCTCTCTCTCTGCCTGCCCCTCTGCCTACTTGTGATCTCTGTCTGTCAAATAAGTAAATAAAATCTTTTAAAAAAAATGGTGATATTTCTGAATTGAGGAAGAAGATATCAGATTTCTGGGTTTCTGGAACAGCCAAAATGTATAGCTCCAGGTATCTGAGAAGAGGGAGCTGTAAGAGGGACATTCCATAAGGCTCTGTAGGGAATCATCATGAGTCCCTGCATGAGGGCTAACTAGTTCATTCATATAGACATTTGAGTCCCAAACCAGTTAGAATGCAAAGACCACACTCCCCCTACAGCCCCATACACAGTGAACATTCATTGGATAGAGACTGTCCTGGTTTAAAAATAATGACCAAACCAGGGGGCAAGTGGCAAGCCCTAATACTAGATACAAAACAGAAATGCAGGATAAGATCAAATCTGATAGGACTAAAGTATAGGCAAATAATTTAAATGCCCAACAAAACAAATGCAATGCCCTTTAATGGGGGGAAAATAACCCAAATACTCCAAAGTATAGTCCATTATGCCCAGCATAAAATTAAAGAAAAAGAAAATATTAAATATGAAGAAACAGGAAAGATCACGCCACAGAAAAAATAAAAACAGGAAAAAATTATCAACTCCAAAATGATCCGGATGTTGTGATTAGTAGAAAATAACTTTAAAAGAGCTGTCTGTCCTTTTCTTCCATTAAGCTATCAGGTAGATATTGTGGTTTTAGCAGTGCAGGGGAAAAGGGAAAGCGCAGGAGCAAAAAATAACCATGCTGATATAAACAGAAACTTCAAATAATGTAAGTTTAGAACAAAAAGATCTAAAAGGTAATTTAATTCAACTCCTCCACACACATCTATAATAGAAGAAAAAAATATGGCTGACGTGGTTAAGTGTTTATTATTTAACTAATTAGTCATAGCAGAACCAGGACTTAAATCATTCTCAAATTTCCAGATTTTGCACACTTAAAACTTGTAGATTTCATTTAAGCTCCTTTGTTTTTTATTATCAACATTTTAAATCTGTGTAAAGGGAGTCTTTCACCCTTTAAGAAGGATTACTTTGTGGTTACTTTTGAATGGAGTTTACTCTAATTATTAATGGAGACTAGGATGACTAGATGACTCTTAAGGTAACAGGTAACTTCCTAGGTTGGCTGATCTTTTAAAATTTAAAACCAAATTGTTGGAAATATTTTCATATATAGTTTATAGCTGAAAACCACTCATGGGATTTCTAAGATATGAATACATTCAGATATTCTTATCTTTCACAATTACCTTTAGTGCTAATACATCAATGAATTTACTTCCTTTTTGCTTATTCATCAAAATAGATCAATTTAATAAATTCCGGTTACATTAAACTAGCAGGTATATTAAACTAGCAAATAGATAATGACTGTTTCTATGTATGTGTGTTTGCGTGTACATGTACATGTGGGATCAATGTGGAGTTCAGAGATACTTCTGTCTATTCATGGAAATCATTTAACAACTAGAGAATTAAGCTGCATTTTCATTTATTTTGGCAATGGATTTGACCAACTTTACTAGGTAGAGGCCAATGTCTTACTGAAATTGTAAAATTTTAGGTATGCATGCTTTTGGCTTGAATCTCCTTCAGAAGCATCACATCAGTTGTCAAAAGAATATTTATCAAATAAAAGACATAAAACCTTTAAAAATAAGAGAACAGATTGTTTAATAGCAACACTCCTTATACAGAAGAATATGACTTTAGGTAATAAAACAGTCTTTCATCCTGTGACTCCTCACCATGCGTTCTTGGCATGTCTGTGAGAGAAGCAGGCATTTATTACTTCCTATGTCCTCTGATACTTTGGGATTATCACTTAATTAAATCGGTATAAATAGATTGAACAAGTGGTGTAAATCCCAGTGGGCACAACACTTAGAATTCTATGATGGATCCTCACAAGAAATCCTGGAAAATGAGCTAACAAGAAATAGAGAAGTGACACCTGCTTCAGATCAGAATTTGAGTCTATGACACTTTTTATTTTTCTGCACATATTTGTTAGCTTTGGCTGGCACATTTAGAAGTTATAAATAAGCACACAGACATATATTCATAGAAATATTATAGGACCATCTCCATGCTTCTCTGTTTAGAGAAATATTAAAGAGAAAACTTTTAGTTTAAATTCCAGATAAATTTTTTTTTAAGATTTTATTTATTTATTTGACAGAGAAAGAGATCACAAGTAGGCAGAGAGGCAGGCAGAGACAGAGGGGAAGCAGTCAATTGGGACTCAATCCCAGGACTCTGAAATCATGACCTAAGCTGAAGGCAGAGGCTTAACCCACTGAGCCACCCAGGTGCCCCTAAATTCCATATAAAACTTTAAATACTTGCTCTATTAGGTTGAATTTAAGAGAATTCAATAAAACCATTAGTTGGTGATAGAAACAACTTTAAGTTGTAGATAAGGAAATTTCATGCATTATTTATTGGAAAATTATGGGAGTGTAAAACTAAACTGATTAAGATTTAGATTCTAAAGCTATCCTCAAAAGTGAATTCAAACCTTTGATCCAATCTCAGTGACTATTTAGAAATCTGATTCAACTCTTTTTGAGGGTATCGTACATAATATATTTTAGCAATTTATTAGGTCAGGATGCCTGGGTGACTCAGTTAGTTAAGTGACTGCCTTCAGCTCAAGTCATGATCTTGGAGCCCCAGGATCCAGTACCACATCGGGTTCCCCGCTCAGCAGGGAGTCTGCTTCTCTTTCTGACCCCACCCCCCATGCTCTCTCTCTCTCATTCTCTTTCTTTCGAATAAATAAATAAAATCTTAAAAAAAAGAAGAGAAAGGAAACTTGTTAGGTTAGATCACGTTTTTGCTCAAACTGCATCTAAAAGCAAATATTGAAAAAGAAGAAGAAGAAGGTGGGGGGGGGATCTGGAGGGGGAGGAGAAAACTGTCATGCAATTTTAGCCAAACTATATCTTAGATGCCTATTATGGCAGTAACTTTTCCTGGATTCTTTCAGTGGACCTTTGCAAATGGAAATAAATATTCATATCAGTTGCTATCAAAACTTCACTGGACCTCTTATAGTTTAATATGTTTTAGGACATATAAAGAGTAGCAAACTAAAATATAATTTTGCTGACCCTGCCCGCAGTTACTTTGGAACTTAAATACATTTGTGTTTACATCTAAAGACAGAAAATGCAGCTTTCAGTGAGGGACATCTTGGCTCCATGAAAGTCACTTCTGAATCCTTACAAGACGTCTCAGAAGCAGATCATTTGACTACATCACAGTCTATTATGCAGAGATTTTTTTTCCCACTGACATAAAAATTTAAAGATAAATAACAATAATACTCAATTTTAAAAGCTAACATTCTTAAATAGGAGAGTCTGAGTGTCTGCTTGGTCAAAAATTCTGGTATGCTGACAGGGACTTTGGAGACATCTGTTTCAACAAAGTGCATGCATTCATTCTAATGATCACAGGCTTTTATTTTAAATTACTGTAGGGTCATCATAAGGGTGATATCACAAGACTTTTCTGGTAATATACAAAAAATGTGTAAATGGCAAGACATTGTTTCATTTTTTTCTGGATAATTATCTAATAAAATGTTTCTGCACATTCCATGGATTTTGCTACTCTCTCATTTTCCCATATCCTACTTCTTGACTTATATATCTAAGTTACAAATAAGATGGACTTTATAAAGTTATTTAAGTTACTTACATAGTAAACAATGCTAGTTTTAATTTCTACTTTTCTCTTATGTGCATCAGGAGAAGTATCTGCGGGAGTACTACCTATAGAAAAAGGCACTTTTTATAAGAGATGGAAAAGAAATCAATTTAGGGTTGCAGATGAGAATGAAGCCATTCTAGGAGGAAATTCTTGTTTTGATTTCATTACCTGGAGGCATGTGTATCTGGAGGAGAGAGCCCAACTGCCCAAGTTGCTGCTTGAATACTATAGACAAGTCACGGACCTGGGTTGGCACCCAGAACATTAATAAAATCCTAAAGACCCTGTGATTCAAAAAGTATTTTTCATAATAGCTTTTTGGATGCTTTGCTACTGTAGTTCTCAAACTCGGACAGCCAAATGAATTGCCAAATGGACCTACCATAGGAGAAATGTACAGTTTTCATTGTAAGTAGCCAGTGGGTCATTTTCTTGCACTTGTAGCTCTCTCAATGTTGACTTCCTGTGAAGTTTATTTCTCTGGTGAATATCTTTTATTTTTTCTACCCCTAATATACTGCTGATGGTCATGCCTATTTCTGACAATATACCTGTCTGAACTTTATCAAACTGTGCCCACTCTCACTTTTGAGTTGCTACTTAGATTATTAATTCATGACATGATTTTGACAAATAGCAGCATAATAAGTACTCATAAATATCATGAGCATAAAGAGAAATAACTTCTCGTAAGTATCATGAGAATGAAAAGAAGTGATTATTTTTTTTAATTTATTTATTTGCTTCTGAAAGACAGAGAGACTGAAAGAGAGAGAGAGAGGAAGAATGGCAGATCAGAGGGAGAAGCAGACTCCCCACAGAGCAGAGAGCCCAATGTGGGACTCAATCCCAGGACCCCAGGACCATGATCTGAGCTGAAGACAGACACTTAACTGACTGAGCCACCCAGGCACCCCAGAAGTAACTCTTAAGTAATTTGTGTAAAATTAAATGTTATATTCAGTATTCTACTTTATTATCCTTGGAATGATATACATATTTGGAATTAGTTTCTGAATTTCATTCACATACAGTCTTCACTTAGAGAACTAGCTTAGGTTTTCCTTCTACCTTTTTACTACTAGTCTTCAGCTGGTGTGGTGTCTCTTCCTGATTTTTGGTCCTATTGTTATTTATCAGTTCAACATGTTTTCAAACATGTTTTCCTAATAACATTAAAATTTTAATAAAATTAAAATAATATTGAAACTGAACCCATTTTAACTACTAATTAAGGATGCCAACCTCTTTTATTTAAATACACAGATTCTTAGAGATCAATAGGCACAAGTACTAGTACTGTTGTTAAAGTGTAAGTCCATTTTACCTCACAAAAGGTAAACATGGTTTTTCAAGGAATCCTCGGTAATAAGTAATAGACAACCCAGTAATTTGCTCTAAGAGATAGCAAAACTACTGGCCAATTCCTGAAATTGATCAATATCCTATATTTAACACTTATTGTCAAAAAGCCTAGTCCCAGTTAAATTAATGGCTTTTGGGTTTTTGTTGTGTTTTTCTGGACAGGCATATGGATTTTTTACTTAATTTTAACCAGACTTGAATTAATAGTTAATGTTAAAAAATGAATGAAGCCGATTATTTACTGAGTTTGTCTACTAGGCATCATGCATTTTGTTAAGTGATTGATAAACAAGTGGGTAGATAGATACATACACACATAGATGGAGAGTCTAATAAACAAGTGGGTATATAAATACATACACACGTAGATGGAGAGTCTAATATAATCTTCACAGTAATTTTATTTTTGTTATTATTACTTTATTTTTATTATTGTTATCATTATCATCATTATTATCTCTACTTTTCAAATGAGGAAACGGAAGATAATGTAGGTTTAGAGGCATGAAATTTAATATGAATTATAGGGAGCTTTTATTTTGAATATATAAGACTCTAAAGGAACCAAAATTTAAGTTCTTTCTACTATCCCCTACATTTCAAGTCAGCATTTAGCCACTTCTTATTTAAGGGTGTGAGGGCAACTCCCACATGAAATAAATTAACCCAAACTTAAGGCTACAAGTGCCTATAGCCACAAATGTCAAGAAAATCCATATCTCTAAGAACTATTTAGTACTGGAATGGATTCTTGCCAGGAAAAAAAGAAAGTTATATTTCTGTTTTCAGCTTTGAGGAACTTGGCAACAGAAATGAGGGAAGGAGTTTTATGAGTTATGGATCTACTAGTTGTTTTCTGCAAATACAAAGTGTCTAATCAATGAACTCACAGACTGACCAGTAGGTTAGTTGTTTGTTATAATAAAGTTAATTCTTTATCATGTACACATTTATCATCACACTTTTTATAAGTACATTTTAAGATAAAGATTGTGATGCCAATGCCAATATATTACTATCAGAATGATTTTTTTTGAAATGTGGGAGGTTTTGAGAGGAATTACTTACACTTCTTTTATGTTTTGAACCAGTTGAGAAGTAGACATAGTAATGAAGTAAAAATTTGAATGATATATAATTTTTTTCCTGTTAAGCCTGGATTGAAAAATCAGCCTGGGATAAGGTTTAAAATGCATGCCTACAGGGGAACCTGAGTGGCTCAGTGGTTTAAGGCCTCTGCCTTTGGCTCGGGTCATGATCCCAGCGTCCTGGGATCAAGCCCGTATAGGGCTCTCTGCTCAGCGGGGAGCCTGATTCCCCCTCTCTCTGTCTCTGCCTGCCTCTCTGCCTACTTGTGATCTCTTTCTCTGTCAAATGAATAAATAAAATATTTAAAAAAATGCGTGCCTACAAGCCTATCCTATGAACTGTACTTAACCATTAAATTGCAAGTAGAACTGTTGAGGGAAAGAAGGAAAGAGAGAAAGAGAGAGGACATTCACAAGTTAGTCTCTGGATGAGAACTCTTCTTTAATACATTAATTCCACAATAAGATGGTCAATGAATGTCATTTTTTTCTTTCCTGAGGTAGATTAACTGGGAAAAATATGCAGAATGCCTAGAAATAATATCTCATTACTGTTTCTGCTTGGAGACTGGAATGACCACCTATGCATAGAAATATAACAGGAAAATAGTGTTTCCTTAACAAATTTGGTGGGAAACTAAAATAGTTCAGGTCAGATGTAAGTAAGAGTTGAAGTCATACACTGAGAATAAATAAACTGGGAAATACTGGAGACTGAGGATCAAATAAACTGAAACATGCAATGAGCAAATTGATCTTCTTAATCAGTTGCAATACACAGAGATATCATAAAGCCTTAAATGAATGTTTTGTGATTCTTAGAAGTGTCAGTAGAAAGCACTATATACCTGAGAGGTTCACAGAGCCAAGAAAATCCAGGAAACATGGCAGGAAGTATTTCAGAATGGCATGGAGTAAAACAGAAGGAATGCATTAATATAGTTAACAGAGCATACTTTCTTAAAATAACAAATTCATGCACTGGCAAAAAGTAATTTTGACCTAAACCTTTAATGTTAAATAAATAGCAATGACTTGTACAAATTTCAAATAGAAATAGCTCATGATGCACCATGATGGAGAGGGATTTTCATACAAGACCAGATGGATTTATCTCAAGATATCTAATGGTATGGCATTGCTTTAATTTCTTTTGGTCCAGACTTTGTGCTTAAGTGTCATAGGCTTAGAAATTGCTATTGCCAACTCACCAAGATTATAACTATATTTCTAAGCCTACTTAAGTTAATAAAAAGGAAAAGAATTATAAAGGAAAAACATCCAATTGGCTAGTTTAAATGAGAACTATAGAGTATAACCAGACGGCTATGTCCCCGGCCAATTCATTTTTCCTATGATGATGAAAAATCCCATTATCATCAATAAGTTTGTTATCTGGCATGAAAGGAAGAATTAGAGAACTCAATATTTAATGGCATTAGACTGAAATTGCCTGACATATACCTCTCCTCAGGATGAAGGTAGGGGATGCAACATTTGAATGCAACAACATCTGAAGTTTCCATCTTAAAATAAGGCATGGCCTTATTTCTGTAATGTCTCCCCGTACTCTAAACAAGTATACGCTCTTCCATAATGTGTTGATTTTAAAATTTAACACTGAGGATATTATCATTTTCCTTCCTTGTTTGTTTGTTTGTTTATTTATTTATCTGAGATCAGTATGTAGAGATTTACACACATTACTCAGAATGCTGATAAATTTTTGGCTAGACTCTTAAATAATAGATTCTCTACATTAAGAAAAAGATAAAGACAGTGGTTATTCTAATTCTAAATCTGAACATAAATAACTGCTGCATGAATTGGAACTTTTAACTTTCCCATCTAGAAAAATGCCCAGTACCCTACATTACATTAAATTATGCAAAAGACTTAAAATAGGTATATATATAGCCTCTATAGTAAGAACTTCTCAAAGAGAAAATGGATACAGAGTTACATATTCATGTCACAATGGATACACAAGTTACAAGAGAGGCACTACATACTTAAATTCTTATCATTTGAAATACTACAAAAGGGGAAATAAGTCTATGAAAATCAAACTGGCTGCTTATAAATTCATACCTTTGGACACTCAAAACAGATAAAAGGAAAAGGGGGATTGCATGTACTCTCACTGGGAAAATTTAGGACTTAAGACAAATTCCAAAGAAATATGAATCATTGGGACGCCTGGGAGGCTGAGTTGGTCAAGCCCCTGCCTTCAGCTTGAGTCATGATTCCAGGGTCCTGGGATCAAGTCCCACATCAGACTCCTTGCTCAGCAGGTAGCCTGCTTCTCTCTATGCCTCTGCCTGCCACCCTGCCTGTTTGTTCTCTCTCTCTCTCTCTGACAAATAAATACATAAATAAAATCTTTAAAAAAAGAGAGAGAGAGAAATTTGAATCATGGTCAGAAGAAGGATAACCTCTGAAGGTAGCAGAGCCTCAACGGGTAGCCTACTCTCATTGCCAGGTTTGCTTTCCCAGTCAGATACCTTAAACCCTTAGAAGTGGAGAGAATAGGTTATGAAATACAAGTATCCTGTAGGCATTTTCTATTAAAATATTAAGAAAGTCCAATTCATATTGGGGTAACTAAAGAATTCTCAAAAAACAAGGACTCAAACCCACATTTCCTAGAAGCATTTGCCTAAAGATTGGTCTGCCAAATGGTCAGTTTCAGCCAATCTTGAAATAATTTTGGAGCTATTTTGAAGACTTCTTTTTTCTATTAATATTGCATTATTTTGAATTATTGACATCCCCATGGAATTTTAGGAATTATTTAGTCAGTAAATATAAAAGTGTTTTTACACTTATTTTTGCATTTCTATATAAATGTATCAAGTCAATATTTTCTGTTTTTCTTTTCTTATAGATAGTTTTTTTCTTTCATCTCCTCAATATCTTTTGATGATTTTGAGACATTTTACTTCTTTAGTTAAAGACTCTCCAAAGATATTTTATTCCTAGTAACTCACACTTATGAAACATTTATAGTAGTCTTGAGAAATTTTATACACTGCATTCATACCTTTGTTCTTGTTGTTTTGTTCCATTGTGTGCATCTGTGTTTACTTCATGCATTAAGCAAATTAGTACCTGCCAATATTCATTTCTGTTAGTGTTTCCTTAGGTATTGATATTCTGACAAGGGGAAAAAAAAAGGAATTGGATGAATCAGACTGCTATTGAACTCCACTAAATCTTATTTTTCAAAGATAAGTTTTAAAAATGTAAGTGTGAAACAAAAGGGTAATTGAACTTTGGTATCACCATTATGGTTAAAATTTCACTGTTATTTAAAGCAAGTCTTGATTGTCCACTTTGGATAGTCAACAGTTAGTTTATTATTAAGCATAATCATATATAGCACACCATTAAAGAATTGTGAGTAAGCAGAGATTCCTCACTTAGTAGTGCATGAATATTAGCTATAATTGATTTTTCAGTGATTAGTTGTACAAATAGACTTTGAGCTAGACTGAAGTTAAAATCCCAACCCAACCACAATAAAGGATTTCCTTTATCCACCCACCCCTTTCCAACTCTCCATTTGCCTTCAGACTCTCCATCAAGTCTATTGTATGTAAAATATTCAACTATTGACCTTACGACATAGGTTTGATCAGCTATTCACTTTGAAAACAGACTGGTTTCTGCAAAAGCCACCATTTTTAATGCAGCCAACCTTCCAAAGGCTAGCAAACTAAAAGTAACCTACTTGATACCATGGCATATTGACAGTTGGTGAGATAAAAGATGATTTTCTGGGTCAGGCCACCTAAATTTGGTTGTATTTTTAGATGAGTCAGTTGTATAAAAAGGATTCTCAGGGTCTATCACCAAGAAATCATGTCAGGCTACAGGGGGACCTGGGAGAATTGAGGTTTCATTACCCAGTCAGTCAGTGAGAGCTGGGAAATAGGACATGTTTAGAAACTGGATGGGAAATACAAATATAAATAAAACAGGAGAACCTATCCTGAAGAATGCATTTAGCTGAGACAGTCTGGTATGAATCCAATAGATTTTTTTTAAATTAATTTATTTATTTGACAAACAGAGATCACAAGTAGGCAGAGAGGCAGGCAGAGAGAGAGGAGGAAGCAGGCTCCCTGCAAAGCAGAGAGCTCGACTCGGGGCTTGATTCCAGGACCCCGGGACCATGACCTGAGCCGAAGGCAGAGGCCTCAACTCACTGAGCCACCCAGGCGCCCCCGAATCCAATAGATTTTAGGGTTAGAAGACTTTATAAATCCAGAGTGTTTGGCATACATCCTATAGACTGGTTATTACTCTAACCTTTTGTGAACTATGCCATATTTTCCTCAGGAAAATGTATAGAAATGAAGTGAGAGCAATACCAGGCCATTACCTTCTTATCTATCACCCCCAAATGTCAAACTATACTTTATGTTTAGCCTTTTCTAAAATGGCAGGAAATATAATTCCTTTTCTAAACCACTTGATTCTACTAAATACCACTAGGCAATCTGAACAAAGATTTCCAGAGCACAAGTTATTTTTTCAAATGCATAAGAGGAAAATATGAATACATATCTTTATAATTTCAGAGTAGTATTCTATGAAGAGCTTGTCAGAAGGGTGAAGCTTAAAGCTAGGGAAAAATAAAAGGTCTGAGGATTGGTCATTTTGAAACTGGGGTAATAAGAATTCCACATAACTATTGCTGAGGATGGATAATAATAAGTTTATAATTCATTCATATAATTATAATTTATATTCATAACCACAACTTATTTTCAAATTGTCTAATATCTGCAAGTCATTTAGCCATCTTCTAGGTCTTGAATATATAGTAAAGGATAAAACCTAAAGCAGAGAGAATACATAACTTCTGATTTTAATTCTTTTTTATTTTTTTATTTATTTTTAAAATTTCTTTTCAGTTTTCCAGAATTCATTGTTTATGCACCACACTCAGTGCTCCATGCAATACGTGCCCTCCATAATACCCACCACCAGGCTCACCCAACTTCCCACCCCCCACCCCTCCAAAATCCTCAGATTGTTTCTCAGAGTTCACAGTCTCTCATGGTTCATCTCCCTCTCCAATTTCCCCCAACTCCCTTTTCCTCTCTATCTCCCCATGCCCTCCATGTTATTCCTTATGCTCCACAAATAAGCGAAACCATATTATAATTGACTCTTTCTACTTGATTTATTTCACTCACCATAATCTCTTCCAGTCCCATCCATGTTGATACAAAAGTTGGATATTCATCCTTTCTGATGGAGGCATAATAATCCATAGTATATATGGATCACATCTTCCTTATCCATTCGTCCACTGAAGGGCATCTTGGTTCTTTCCACAGTTTGGCGACTGTGACCATTGTTGCTATGAACATTGGGGGACAGTTGGCCCTCCTTTTCACTACATCTATATCTCTGGGGTAAATTCCCAGTAGTGCAATTGCAGGGTCATAGGGAAACTCTATTTTTAATTTCTTAAGGAATCTCTGCACTGTTTTCCAAGGTGGCTGCACCAACTTGCATTCCCACCAACAGTGTAAGAGGGTTCCCCTTTCTGCACATCCTCTCCAACACACATTGTCTACTGTCTTGTTAATTTTGGCCATTCTAACTGGTGTAAGGTGGTATCTCAATGTGGTTTTGATTTGAATCTACCTGATGGCTATTGATTATGAACATTTTTTCATGTGTCTGTTAGCCATTTGTATGTCTTCTTTGGAGAAGTGTCTGTTCATGTCTTCTGCCCATTTTTTGATGCGATTATCTGTTTTGTGTGTGTTGAGTTTGGGGAGTTCTTTATAGATCCTGGATATTGGCTCTTTGTCTGTACTGTCATTTGCGAATATCTTCCCCCATTCCATGGGCTGCCTCTTTGTTTTGTTGACTGTTTCCTTTGCTGTGCAGAAGCTTTTGATCTTGATGAAGTCCGAAAAGTTCATTTTCACTTTTGTTTCCTTTGCCTTTGGAGACATGTTTTGAAAGAAGTTGCTGTGGCCAATGTCGAAGAGGTTATTGTCTATGTTCTCTTCTAGGATTCTGATGGATTCCTCTCAACTCTATGGTCAAATAATCTTTGACAAAGCAGGAAAAAATATACAGTGGAAAAAAGACAGTCTCTTCAATAAATGGTGATGAGAAAATTGGACAGCTATGTGTAGAAGAATGAAACTTGATAATTTTCTTACACCATACACAAGGATAGACTCCAAATGGATAAAAGACCTCAGCATGAGGCAGGAGTCCATGAGAATCTTAGAGTAGAACATAGGCAGTAACTTCTTCAACATCAGCCACAGCAACTTCTTTTAAAATATGTCTCCAAAGGCAAAGGGAACAAAAGTGAAAATGATTTTAATTCTTTACATCTTTGGGAACAAGCATACTGGTCTTCAGTTGCAAAAGAGTTTAACAAAGAGACCCCTAAAAATGTAAGGAGTTGATGAAGAAGGAATTAACTAATTCAATGTTTTGGGGCTTAGGCAAATTTTAACACAGAACATGCTAGCAATTTATCAATGAGAAAGGTATCAAAATACTACTGTCCTGACTTGTAGTTTTTGTGGGTTTTTTTAAGATTTTATTATCTTTTATTCTATTTTAGTATTTTTTTAAAGATTGATTTATTTATTTTGAGAGAGAGAGTGCACAGCAGGAGGGAGAGATGGAGAAAGAGAGAGTATCTCAAGCAGACTCCATGCTGAGTGCAAAGCCTGACATGGAGTTTGACATGGGGCTTGATCCCATGATCCAAGATCAGGACCAGAGCCAAAACCAAGAGTCAGTCACTTAACCGACTGTGTCACCTAGGTGCCTGTATTTATTTATTTTTAGTAGGATCCACACCCAGCATGGAACCTGACATTGGATTTGAACTCAGGACCCTGAGATCAAGACCTGAGCTGAGATCAAGCGTCAATATACTTAACTGACCGGGCCACTCAGGTTACTCTACCATCTGGACTCTTACTTAAGAGAAGGGAAACATGGGGCACCTGGGTGGCTCAGTGGGTTAAGCTTCTGCCTTCGGCTCAAGTAATGATCTCAGGGTCCTGGTATTGAGCCCCACATTGGGCTCTGCTAGGCGAGGATCCTGCTTCCCCCCCTCTCTCTGCCTGCCTCTTTGCCTACTTGTAATATCTCTCTCTGTCAAATCAGTAAATAAAATCTTTTTAAAAAAGAAGGGAAACATATTATATATATATATATTTGTATATTTTATATATAAGTATAATCTATATATTACATATATAGATTAATAACTTCGACTTTACTAACTGAACAAATATTTCCATATATATTGAGCAAGATAACACAGGAACATGAAGAGTTCACAATTTAGTGGGGACATCATTATGTTAAACATTAATTAGACATTAAGATGAATACTATGATGGTACTATGCACAGTATATACATAAGATTAAAAAGAAACATGCCTGCATCTCCTAGAAACTGCAAAGAAAGTATATTTATTAAGCTGACAGCAACAAAATCTTAAATTGAATATGGCATAAACACCAGGACATTTTTCACATAACTTAAAAAGAATCCCAAGTGATTCAGTAACATTATCAAGTACTTGTGTTCCTTCTACTGGTCTGCTCAACCATGTCTCCCTTTAGAGTCAAAAGATGACCCATACCTAATTGACAAAAAAGAGTTGAATTTCCATGATGGCACTGGGCCAGTTATGGTCTATTTCTTTGTTTTGAGGACTAGTATACCCCTTGAGCCTATTATTCCTTAAAATCTAAACAAAATATGTATCTGTTAGCCAGGAAAAGCAGGAAAGTTGTTATGAGGCCTTCAGCAGGATCTGCCATACGAAACTGACACAGAACTGTTAGCATGTTGCCTTGATACAGGCAGGACCTATGAATCTATTAGGCACAATGGGTATAGCACATAGGACCCACAATATCTTTGGAGCCAAGAAAAGTTTTCAAATTTCCTTCAAATAAGAAGAAAGAAATAAACTTTTAGGTAGAAGAAAATGTTTAAACATGTAACATCAATATGTTTGTCTTTATATCAATGTAATTGTTGACAATAAATTTAAATATTTTTTATAGTGGGAGAGTCCAGGAGAAATCACTACATGGTCCCGGTTGCATGCACCTAGGATGCCAGGTGCTCAAAGACAGAAAGCGTGTTCAAGGTGAAGGGAACAGCCCATCATTTCTCATGGGAAAGATGAATCATTCCATTTCAGAGGAATGGAGAGCCACGCTCTCAAACTCTCAAATGGTCCTAGGATCATTATGTGCATGAGCAGACATCTGCAGTGAGGATACTCAGATTAATGTATTCCAAGTCAATTTACAATTAAACTGGACATAATAAACAGATTTTCCCAGGGATGCATATGAACATAATGCAGCAACAGAACCTTAGCAGCTTTTCCTTCCTATTTTTCAAAAACGGTAGATCAATAGTCCAGAAAGAAAGGTGTGCCCTTCTTGTGACTAACTCTGTGTTCCATATACACTGTACCATCTACAAAAGCATACAGCACACACATACACACACACACACATTTATACTTCTCTACATCTTTTCCAAACTGATACATTTGATAAGTGTTTCTCTCTGTATTTTTGCTGTCAAGGTCCCTTATTTGCCAGCTGGTTAGCAAAAAAAGAGGCAAAGGCTGATTTGCTTTTCCCCAGGAACAAATCTGTCACAACACTGATGTTCCACTACAGTAACCTCTAGGACTTAGGGATGCCAGTCCTCCTCCTTTAGGGTACTTCCCGCTCAAATACACACACCACAGATTTTCTTCTACATGAACCAGACATCAGAGTGGCATTCAAGGCTGTTATGTCAGAAAAGAACTGAAGTCACAAAAACTTGCCTAGATATTTCCAACAGAAGTATACTTTAAGAAGCTTCTTATATATATCTGCACACATCAAGGCTTTCTGGCCTTTGTAGACACAAGAGTCTTATTTTAGAGAGCAAAACTGCAAAGATTAGTGATCAAAAGCGCCAGAGTTTTTCTGGCAGAAGTAAATGTGGTTCAAACATTAGTAAATATGTATGCTGTAATGAAAATATCTTTTTTTAATACACTTTACCACTCTCAGTTGTGAATTTTCATGGGAATTATTTCCAAAGACATGCTGCAGGGAAAACATCAATTAATCTGCTGAATGAATTTTTGAATCCATTCTCAATGCTGAGACCCCCTCCTGGTGCTTGGTAATTACCCCAATATTTTCTGCACGCTTGTTTAAATGGCTTCCTCTTGGGCTTCCTGTGAAGAAGGCCGTTCTCTCTGCTGATGTGAAAGGCAGCGTGCCTTATCGCTCTGCCTCATTCCATCTGCAGTTCGTGGGGGGTCCCGCTAATCACTGTCATTGGAACATTGGATGAGCAGTCTGGGGACATAGATAGATGTGACACCAAAGCAGACCAGGAACTTTCCAACAGAGTGCTCATCTCTGCAAATGTATCATGCCCTCCCAGATTCAAAGCAAGAGATGGACTCTTTTCAAGCAAAGGCCTGCACCTTAATTATACAAATACAGTGATCAAAGTTATTATCACCCTTTTAAAAGGCCAGGGATTTATGAGAATGGTGTTTTGTTACCTTTGACAGAAAATATGAAGAGCAAAAGTAGCAGAGAAAAATACAATAGGGGAGGAAATAAAATAAGAAGAAAGGGAAAATGGTTTTAAACAAAAATGCTATTGAGAAATACAATTTGAAAGCAATTGATGCAAAGGAAAGATAAAACTTGAGAAGTGCTGGATTGTGAAAGAACTTCAAAGTGTATTCAAATGTCACATTGATTTTTCTTACATCTTTAAGTAAATTTCAGAAGATAAATGTGATCCACAATTTATTCATGTGTGATTTATCTATAAATAGAAAATAAAGCACAGTGATATTTTTCACATAAAAGAATCCTTAGACTGGAAATATTTATCCTTTATTTTCTTAAATAAATGTGAATTTCATACTTTTGGAGACTGACATGTGTGAATAACATTTTTAAAATAGTTTAGAGTTTCCTTGAAACTTTGTGAAATATCTGAAGACAAGCTATGCTCCTTCCCTGGGAGTGTAATAAGTGAATGTGTCTATTCTAGTTCAAGTATAATTTAAAGAATATGAGCAATGAAATGTTTTTGTTTGAGAAGTATCTGAACAAAAGAAAATTAAGTAAAAGGTTAAGGGAAAACTGGTCATTTCTTTTAGTCTTAAAATATAAAATGTCAGTTAATTAATTTATCTCTGAACTGAGTCCCAGTATCAGAAAAGTTTGAGATAGCTTCTCATTCATAATGCTGGTAATTTCTAGGACATAGACTTGGAATATCACAAGCACAATCATTCTACTTGCTATAACCCAAATAAAGTAAAATATTTAGAAAACCTCTATTTTTAGAGTATTGAGGAAAATATTTAGAATATCTATCAGTTTTATTTTAATACACTATCTATACATCATAATTCAAAACTTTACCCATAAAATGGGAGAGCCAGGGACGCCTGGGTGGCTCAGTTGGTTAAGCAGCTGCCTTCGGCTCAGATCATGATCCCAGCGTCCTGGGATTGAGTCCCACATCTGGCTCCTTGCTTGGCAGGGAGCCTGCTTCTTCCTCTGCCTCTGCCAGCCACTTTGTCTGCCTGTGCTCCCTAGCTCTCTCTCCTTCTCTCTCTGACAAAAAAATAAAAAAATTTAAAATAAAAATAAATAAATAAATAAAATGGGAGAGCCAGTCATAATGACATAATGGAGTCTGAGAATCAAGAACAAAACTTGGTTAAGATTCAAAGGTCTATATTAATCTTTAATTTGTTTCCTCTTGTCTTCTCTTAAGAATCCCTGCTAGTCATGGGGCGCCTGGGTGGCTCAATTGGTTAAGCAACTGCCTTCAGCTCGGGTCATGATCCCGGAATGCCCCAGCTCCATGGGGGGTCTGCTTCTCCCTCTGACCTTCTCCCCTCTCATGTTCTCTCACGCTCTCTCTGAAATAAATAAATAAAATATTTAAAAAAAAAAAAAGAATCCCTGCTAGTCAGGATTTACTTCCTGACTTCCATTTCACCAAAATGTCCCCGTTATCACATTGTTCCCTATGCTAAAAACCAATGGTCAATTCTCAATTCTATTCCTGGTTGACCTATTAGTTATATCTGTCTTGGTTTCTCAGACCTTGAATATCTGGAAAATTTGCTTCCTGGACTCCAGTGCACCATTCTTTCCTGATTTTCATCCTGTATCATTGACCAATTCCAGCTTGTTTGATTTTGCTGGTTTATGCACATTCCCCTGAATGATTTGAATGATTCTAATCATTCAGATATCTTACTGCTTAATCTTCAGATCTTTTCCTCTCTACATAGGTCCCCTTAGATATCCCATTCAGTCTCATAGTTCAAAATACCATGTATATGCTTATGACTCTGAAATTGAAATTTTTGTCCTACATATCTACCTTGTGCTCCATACTCTTATATCCAAACTTATAAACATCCCATACCTAACACACTCAAAACAAATCTGGTCTTTCCCTAAATATGCTCCTCCTGAGGTTTCTTAAACTCCCTAAATAGAAAATCCTTTTTATCATTGCTGAAACAAAAAACCTTGGATTCATCTTACTCCTGTTTCTTTAACTCTCCACATTTGAAATATCAGCAATGTTTAAGCACAAGAACAATAATGATCTTTTTATAACTCAAGGCTGATCATGTCACTCTTCTATTCCAAACTGTCCACGGCATCCCAAGTTGCTAAAATGTAAAAAAAAAAAAAAGAACAAATTAAGTTAAAATGACAGCAACAACAACAACAACAAACCTATCTTCTTCCAGTGGACTACAAGATGAGGTTTACTACTGTCTCTGAATTTGTTATCACTTCCTTTTTCCTTTGCTCATTAAATAACTATCACTTTATATTCCTGTTGTTCCTAGGTCAGGTTCAAAATTCTCTCATTTTTGCTTTCCTGGTCCTTCTGTCTTAAAAGCTCATCCCTGGCATTTCTCCTTGGGTTATTCATTCATTTTCTTCAGGTCTTTGGTCATATATTAACTATGCTTTTGTTAGTGGCTATGCATGACCTTGTGTGAACTTTCACTTTTTGGTATACATTTTTCTCCTATATATAATTTTGATAAGACTAATTTTGCAGAGTCATTTTCAGATTTAAAAGAGATGGTACAACAGTATTAATAAAACTGTATGAATTATATATGTCTCAGTCCACAACATAATGTGGCATTAGAGATTTATAGCAGCAGAATCTATAAAAGTTTAAATTATGCTAAAATAAAGTTTATACCAGCACCTGTCCACCTCTTAAAATGATAGACTTTACCTAATCTGTCTTGAAATCAACCAAGAAAGATTAGTAATGATTCAGACAGCTAGTCAAAGTATCTTACCAGAACTAGAAAAATCCATGTGATAGGTAAAAGCAAAGTGAAGAGACCCTAAAAAGGATCTTCTTCAAAGTGAAATGTCTCAGATGAGTCTACTGCTATAGTACTTCATTAGCTCAAAATAAAACTTCTTAGAATGCTTCAGAATCAATACGCTCCCCAATGTCATCTCATACACCAACAGCCACATTTCAGAAACAGTAGTGTAGTTGATACCACGTACTTGATGCTTGATTGTTTGAGCTCAAATCAACCGTCTTCTACTGATTAGTCAGTAAGGGTAGCATGGATCCACATTGGGCTACTGACTTAATCCCTCTGTTCACCTAACTTCTCTTTGCCTAACATTCAGATTCGAAAAGTGGTAAGGATAAGACTACATACTATATTTGTGAAAATTAAATAATCAGTGATATCAACACTTAGATAGTGCCTGATTCATAGTAAGTAGCCAGTGAATTTTATTTACTAGTAACATTATCCCCAAAGCAAATTTCTTTATAGAGTCTTGCATGAAGAATCAAGTAGCTCTAAGAGCACTGTATAGGTGGAATCTAATGTAAATAGATGACATCACCCAGAGTTAGATGTCTCTTCCTACAAGTGTGCTGTATGGCTTCAGTAATTCCAATGGATCAAAATCACTACTGGGAGGGAAGATAAAAGACACTGCTGTGCTCTATGTCCACAATCTCCCTTCATTCTCCCTAGAGTCTCCATTTCTCAAGGATGGACAAGCGGTACACTGGAGTCAAAAATTGAGCTCTTCACATTGAATGACCTAGTCTTAGATGTAAATCTGAATTAAATCCCATTGTGAGAGGGACCAAGAAATGTCAAAGAACCTGCCTTAGTCTTGAAGTGCGCTGGAAATTAAAATTGCATGTTAGACCCTTGGAAAACTTAGAACTCTTAAGTACTATAGCTTTCTAACGAGGTACTGAAATCAATCTGCTGTCCTAATAATTTCTCAAGGATAGCTCATTTTCCATGAGCCTGTTCCACTGGAAAGCAATCAAAATGATATATTTTAGTATGGACCAAATTGTAAGGACAATGTATAAATCAGCTGAGTCCTGAAGTCAGTGTTTCTCACTTATAACTGAATTTTGATGAAAGGAGAAAAGAGAATAGCTGACATCTGTGGGTACAACAGGAATTTTTTCTTCTTTTTTTAAGCAAGTCTAACATAGACCCAGTCTCTCCTCACCAATCAAGTGTTTGGAAGAAACCCAAACTTCAGTCAGGTTTAAAATCACATTTTATATCTAGTATTATATAAAATGCAAATGGTTTCATTTTCATTTCTTATCATACTGATGTTTTAGTGTGCTATTGCTTTGCTTTGCATAACATTCACATTTTTTGGCTGGAACTCAAGGTACTGGGTGTAAGAATAAGTGTGTATGTAACAAATTGTAGAAAAATAATGCATCATTACCATTTTTGTTTTCATATACACCACATACCATTTTAATTCAGAATAAATTATATATTTAGTTGGGCTTCATGTTCTGTAATTGGCTTTTGTTTTTCATATGTGTTACAAAAATTTCTCTTTTATAATTTCTCACCATGAAGGACAAAAATTAAAAGCTAAAGTGAAATAGTCACAGGTCTATGTACAAATCTCTAATAGATTTATTAACTACACTGATGGGTTGAAAGTAAGTCTGCTGATTTGAGCAAATGAGTATATCACTTAGGCAACTTTATACACTGGAATAAATTTAAGGAAACCCTAAAATGGTGAATTTGAGGGACATAATTTCTGTCAGGTTTCCTTTATTTCAGTTAATTTTACTCAAAGAAAACTAACTAGTTAAATAATTCCATAATTCTCATATTAACAATATTTTATGAAATATTGATTCAGTCTTAGATGACTTAAAAGTTTTTCTCTCTTTTTAGAAAATAAAGATCTCTCCGAAGCTGTTCTCTGATCCGTTCCAATAATGTGTATAATTGGGAACTTGCAGGCTACGGAGTCCTCCTTTTTCTTAGAAGTTAAAAGCTGACCTTTGATACTGAATTGAAAGAAAAGTGTTATGTTAAATTCATATCCAAAGAAATCTTTATGAAATTTTTAATGAAATGTTTTTGAGAGGTAGAGAAATGGGAAATAAAAATATTTTGATTGCTTAACTTCCAGATAACTTTTATTAAATATATATGGAAATAAATTATCAATCAAACAGAAAACAACAACACAAAATGCCAGTTATATAACTAAATAATTTTTGGTGAATTAAACAAGGTTAAACAAAGTTAACTTACAGAGATAGAGAGTCAAATGTTTCTGAATGTTCTGTTAGAAACCCTATGCTTTCTTCCTGCTGTTTTCTTCTCTCCAGCCCAATTTGTAACTTGCCCTGTACAACTTTGTGATTTCAACAGTTGCATACATTAATTTCATCACTTTCTAAGCTATCATTTTGTATTCCACTTATATTTTTTTTCATTATTTTGATGTAGTTTGAATAAATGTTTCCATGGGAGAACTTTCTTTCTTAAATGTTGAATATTATTTCTTTTGAAAATGGAAAACACTACAAAGGGAAAAAAGAGATGTTCCCATTTATTATTCATTCCATCAACATTATGCAGCATCTGCTATAAATATATAGGACAGTCTCTTATGCACACTGGGGGATGGAAAGCTCCATAGACCTATCTTTTCCTTCCAAAATTCTTATCAGAATGATTAGAAAATAGTTGCTGCTGATTCCCTCTACCTCCCTGGACCAACACTGTTCAAAAGGCTGCTAAAATCACACCAGGAGCATTCCGTTTCTCCATCTCTGTCATAGATCAGGACATCTGCTAACGTGAACTACAGACCTAGCTGTTTTGCTATTGCATCTTTGAAACATGGGTTCTCATGCATGCACATGCACACACAGGCACACACTTTACCTTTGCTAGACACTGGACATCACAGTGTTATTTATACCCATTTTGATAAAGGAAGTATTTCTTTTACTTGCTTACATTCAGAAAGCTATATTATAGTCAGAAAACCATTTATTTTCTTACCTACTGTGAATGTGCTGAATTAAAAACTAGGCTTTGTTATCTTTTAATTATGATCCTTGACTCTCCAATGAATGTTTTAAAAAACTCTTATTATTCAAAACTCATTTTTGCAAAGAATCTTTTTTTTTTCCCCTCTTGAGTCTTTCTATTATACACAATGTCAACGAGCACAATAAATGAAATAATGTAAGGGGATAAAGCTGCTATATGATTCACTGTCTATACTATTTTCTGAATTGCAAATGGTTTACTGTGAAGCATTAAACAGGAATCTGGAAAATGATACCTGACATAGAGATGAAATGGCCAAGAGAGCATTCTTCCTCTCTTAGACATGGGACTTGGGTATGTAGGGTTTCACTGATTATCCTTCTAAAATCTCAGTGATTGGCTTAATCTCAAATGCCTCAAAATTGGGGAAAAATGTACTGCTAAAGAAATAGAGTAAGATTTGCATTTCTATAAATGTGGTGGCAATTATTATAAGAGCGTTACACAGTTTAGACTTGAGAAAAGAAAGGCTTTACCTTATCAGAACAGTTGAAAAATTGAATGTGTGCTCATGTGGAAAGTTTTTGATGAAGGGCTCTAAGTCTTTAGATTCATTTTTTACAGACTCTCAGGAAAGTTCACCTTAGGGAACAGCATGCCAGTTGTACAATGGGCAATGGCCCATGGCAAAACTAGAAAAAGAGCTCACAGTGCTGAGAAAACTTCAAAGTGCACAAACCAAAAGACTTAAAACCAAACCTACTCTGCTTACCCTAAATAACAAGGGGAGAAGATGTTGAAAGGTTAAAAAAAAAAAAAAGAATTACAGATCAAATAATTTATTTATTTAAGCTGACCATGCTAGCATGGTAAAATTCTGATAATCACTATCATATATCTCTTTGCTATTCATCTGGGAGAAGGTCAAATAGAGATTCTCATATGCTAAACAAGTTCTATCTCAGATAAATGACTGTCACTTGAAGAGACTGTCTACTCTATCTCATGATGTTGACTAGGTATTTGAAACCTAAATTTAGGACTTTGCCCATATGCTGATGCTAATGCTGTAATAAGCAGAGAGAAATACATAAAGATGTAAATATATATGTATGAGCATAAAAATTAAGATACATGTCATATATCTGCAAATAGTCTTCTGTGATCACAATTATCTTTATATATTATGCACTTATTTTCAGTGAATAACTTGGAAAAGTTGAAGCTATTTTTACTTAGATAATATATTTTTAAATGTATGCATAATTTATGTTCACTATAACAGATACTGATCTTGAAATTTTTGGCTGACCTGACAGTTTTCTGCTATTTTTGAATGGGTTTTTAAAATAGAATTTTACTCACTTTTCCAGCTTTTCTCAACATGAGAGCTGTTCTGATAAACTGGATCTGCCATAGCCAACAGCCAAAACCTAATATATGTATTCTTCACATGAACCATGCTACATTCACAAATATATTATCCAATAAGAATGGCAATGTTGTGGGAGGTATAATGTTATGATTCTTGGTTTAATTTATAAACATGCCTTTTATCAGTTCAATAAAATATTTTAAACATAAGACCTGACATTAAAAGCACAAATGTATTATTCACATATAGGACTTTTTAATGTTCCTAGTACCATGTTTGGACTTTGTTTCTAAAGACTTATTTAGACAAATTATCATAAAATTATTTAAGATTATAATCCGAGCATAAATATAAGCTTCAAACAATATTTTCATAAAGTGGTCTGTATTCAGTATACAAATATAACCATATGAAATTAGTAGTTTTTAAATGGAAATACAGAAATATTCTATATAATTTCAAGTCATCTTTTGTATGACCACATTTACCTCTTAGTTAAAGACAAACTGATTGAATAATTATATAATCAAGTAACTTATTTTTCCTTTGGGTTGGTTTTAGAAATAATAATTTTGTTAAATTAGAACTGACTTAAAATAATAAAATTTTTATTTGGTGGCCATATTTGATCATGAGTATGGAGAATTCTATATATTTTTAATCATAAAATCTGGCTTAATTTTGAAGGTGGCTTAAAGTTTTTAATTTACTTTAATGCTCACTTAAAAACCTGAAAACAACTATTTTCTTCCCAAATTACTTTTTTTGGTGAAAGCAGAATACAATTATAGATTTTCAAATAATCATGGAATAAAGAAAATAAGCCCATAAATTAGAATGCCATTATTTATATGCATATATATTGGTGTTTACTGAAACATGTATTTTCTTGCTATTTTTCTACTTGCATTGGTGAAAATGGAATAATGTAATATTTACACTAATTTGATATTGAACAAAATAAAAAGAAATATGCTTTATTGATTAAACACTTCAGTTAGTTCTACCTTGTTTATGCTCTCATAACCCATTCATCCCTAGAAAACCTGATACTCCTAGAGACTTCCTTCGACGGCCTCTTAATAGTTCACTAACCTTTATTTAAAGTGTATTTAGCAAGCAGCTGCCTCACCTCCGTAGGCTGACTAAGGAAATGTGCCCCTGTGCTAACCAGGAACTCTGGAACGGCACGGCAAACCACAGTGCATACCCTCTCTCATCTTTCTAATCTGGCTCTGTTCTTCACATCCCATCAGCCCCTATTCAAGTCTCTGTCCCAACAGCCTGGCTAGTTTCTTAATGAATGATGTAAATGATCTGGATCTGTCTTGAGAATCTGGATCCCATCCCCATCTGAATGCACAAACTATCCTTGCTCCAACTCCCATAAGCACTGATACGAATTCATGGCCAGATTTCTGAGTGTCAGCTTCCTGCTAATGTATGATAGTTCTGCACTGTGTTATGACAAATCACTAATTTTCTTCATGCCTCTTTAAGAATTTTTTCCCCATTTGCTTTAATCATGACCGGAGATTGCCCATCTCTCTTGAGTATGTCTTCTAGACTGGATCTCCTTACTTCGTCATCAGGACCTGGACACTGGACTTGTTCCACGGCTTGCCAGACTACAACCTCTTTCTTGCCTCTACTGCAATTTGTTTTAAATTAACTGCCATGCTCTCTCAAGAATTCAGAGACACAACAGATCTCACATAAGTAATTCTTTACTGTGTCATAGAATTAACTTGTCTTTTTTCTCTTCTGTAAAGAAAACAATTATTCTTTTTTTTTTACTTTATTTAAGCTTTATTTAAACATATGATGTAACCCCACCACCCTCACCCAACCCCTCTTCCCCCCACCCCCCTCAGTTTGTTTTATGACATTAAGAGTCTCTTTTGGTTTTTCTCCCTCCCGATCCCATCTTCTTTCATTTTTACTTTTCCTACCACCTTAACTCCCACCTCCGTTGCATCTCCACTTCCTCATATCAGGGAGATCATGTGGTAGTTGTCTTTCTCCAGTTGACTTATTTCGCTAAGCATAATACGCTCTAGTTCCATCCATGTCGTCGCAAATGGTAAGATTTCATTTCTTTTGATGGCTGCATAGTATTCCATCGTATATATATACCACATCTTCTTTATCCATTCATCTGTTGATGGACATCTAGGTTCTTTCCATAACTTGGCTATTGTGGACATTGCTGCTATAAACACTCGGGTACACGTGCCCCTTTGGATCACTACATTTGTATCTTTAGGATAAATACCAAGTACTCATGAAAGAAATTGAGGAAGACACAAAGAAATGGAAAAATGTTCCATGCTCATGGATTGGAAGAATAAATATTGTGAAAATGTCTATGCTACCTAAAGCTATCTACACATTTAATGCAATGCCTATCAAAATTCCATCCAATTTTTTCAAAGAAATGGAACAAATAATCCTAAAATTTATATGGAACCAGAAAAGACCTCGAATAGCCAAAGGAATATTGAAAAAGAAAACCAAAGTTGGTGGCATCACAATTCCAGACTTCAAGCTCTACTACAAAGCTGTCATCATTAAGACAGTATGGTACTGGCACAAAAACAGACACATAGATCAATGGAACAGAATAGAAAGCCCAGAAATAGACCCTCAACTCTATGGTCAACTAATCTTCGACAAAGCAGGAAAGAACATCCAATGGAAAAAAGATAGCCTCTTCAACAAATGGTGTTGGGAAAATTGGACAGCCACATGCAGAAAAATGAAATTGGACCATTTCCTTACACCACACACGAAAATAGACTCAAAATGGATGAAGGACCTCAACGTGAGAAAGGAAAACAATTATTCTAACTAACAACTATTCTAACTATTCTAACACTTATTCTAAAACAATTAATGAACTAACAGGGACAAGTTCATTACTTTATATTAACAGTCAAATACCACTTTTTCAATCTTAAAAATAACCAAACACAAGATATATTATCTAACGTATATGGAAAATAGAAACATTGAGGAAATGAACTTTCATTTAATCATTTCAGACAATATTTATTGAGGATAGGCTACCAATAAGACCCTTGTATATTTATAAATGTTTCTGTAACCAGAAAAGAAATTGACTATTAACAACCACCAAAATTTAGTATGTAACACCAATGCCACATTAAAAATATATTACAATAGACAATTTATCCACTTGACTCAAATCACCGCTTCAGGCAGGATATGAATGAAAGTGTAAGGAAAGAAGAATATACACACTGAGTTTACATCGATAATCAAGAACAGAGGGTGCTTGAGTTAAGTGTCTGCCTTTGGCTCAGGTCATGATTCCAGGGTCCTAGGATTGAGTCCCACATTGGGTTTCCTGCTCAGCAGGGAGTCTGCTTCTCCCTCTGCCCACTCCCCCACACTAGCTCATGCATGTACATTTTTCATGTATTTATAATTCCAGATGTTATCAACTCCACAAGTTATTAATTTTATTTTAAATTATTTATCTTTTATTAAGATTAAGAAAACACTGTTTTATATTTAATCTCAAATGTATCATTTCCAGTGTTCTACTCTCCTTAGTTTTATTTTTTTCCAAATATTTTATTTATTTATTTGACAGAGAGAGAAAGAGAGAGAGAGAGAGGTCACAAAGTGTCAGAGAGGCAGGCAGAGAGAGAGAGGGAAACAGGCTCCCTGGTGAGCAGAGAGACCAATGCAGGGGATGTGGGGCTCAATCCCAGGACCCTGAGACCATGACCTGAGCTGAAGGCAGAGGCTTAACCTACTGAGCCACCCAGGCGCCCCTACTCTGTTTAGTTTAGATCCAACTTTCCAACTGGTATTATTCCCTTTATCCTTTTGGGTTTTATTTTTATGAAAATAAACTGTTTTCCAAAGGGACTGTGCCATTTTATATCCCAATCCCCAATACATGAGAGTTATAGTTTTCCACATCCTTATGAACACTTGTAATTTTCTGCCTTTTTTAAAATTGTAGTCATTATAATGGTTGTAAAACTATGCCTTACTGTGGTTTTAAATATAATTTCCTTAATTACGAGTATTAATTCTTTGCTGAGAATCTCCAGAGATTCATTTATTATGACATTATATTCTTCTAAGTCAGAGTTTCTAAGCAGTATTACCATGTTGATCCAAAGAACAGCTTGTCTGGGGAGGATGTCATATGCATTGTAAGATGTTTATCCTGGGCCTCTACTCACTAAATGCCAGCAGCATCCCCACCAGTTGTGACAATCAAAATTACTCTATTCATTGCCAAATAGCCACTTTGAAAGTCAGGCATCACCCCAGGTGAGAAATACTGCTCTCATTACTTGATAGTAGCTTTAAATTCCACTTATATTGGGCGCCTTGGTGGCTCAAGAGTGTCAAGCCTCTGCCTTCGGCTCAGATCATGATCTCAGGGTCCTGGGATTGAGCTCTCCATCAGGCTCTCTGCTCAGCAGGGAGCCTGCTTCCCTCTCTCTCTCTCTCTGCCTGCCTCTCTGCCTACTTGTGATCTCTCTCCCTCTCTCTGTCAAATAAATAAGTAAAATATCTAAATTCCACTTATATTAGTTCTTACATCATAGAATAGATTTTCCTGTTTCTTGTACAAGGATTACTATAATTATGGATAATACATTGTAGAGACTCTGGCTTCTGTTATCTTCTTCTGAAGAATATTAATTTCTGTTTTACACTCAGTTAAATTGCTGGTTTATTATCTTATAAGAATGGGAACTTATTTTGTGCTTCATTAAGGTAGGCAGTTTCAGATTTCTCCTTATTCCTGGAGTGAATTCTGTAACCAGCCAAATATGCTATAGGATATCTCCTGCTCATAGTTTTTATCATGTGACTTTGCTAAATTAACATTTATTAAGTAAATTCCTGGTGTGCTGGATGGGTCATCCAGATTCAACAAAAGACCACAAGAGAATTTAAATAGAGAAATATATTACTCACAGGTCCTGGAGGAGGTATACAGCATGTTTTGTGGGCCACCAGGAGAGGTCAGGATGGGAGGGTAGAAACAGATTGTAACTGGGGAAACTGTTTTTTTAGGATCTTTGAGTGGAGTATTTGGGGGGGTCTGTGGAAAAGTCCAGGTTGGTCAATTCAAACCCAAAAGTATGGGGATTTGGTAAGCTCTCCAATGGTTTTATTAAAGAAATGTACAAGGTTAAGGGGCCTGAGAGGCAAGGGAGACTGTTTATCACAAGGGATTGGGAAAGTCATTTTAGGAACTTAAATTTGTTTCTGACTCCCCATGCTGCTGCAAAGGGGATGAATTTGAATGAGGGGCTAGTGTCAGTTTAAGGTTTCTGCAGGCCACTTGGCCAAATGAAATGGATATTTAATTGGACAGCCACATGCAGAAGAAGGAAACTGGACCATTCTCCCACACTATACACAAAGATAAACTCAAAATGGATGAAAAGACCTAAATGTAAGGAAAGAATCCATCAAAATCCTAGAGGAGAACACAGGTAGTAACATCTTCGACTTCAGCTATAGCAACTTCTTGCTAGATATGTCCCTAAAGGCAAGGGAAACAAAAGCAAAAAATTTAGACTTCATATAAATAAAAATCTTCTGCACAGCGAACATATTTGCAAATGACATATCAGATAAAGGTCTGGTATCCAAGATCTATAAAGAACTTTTCAAACTCAACACCCAAAAAGCAAAGAATACAGTCAAGAAATGAGCAGAAGAAAGGAACAGACCATTTCTCCAAAAAAGACATACAAATGGCCAACAGACACATGGAAAAAATGCTCAACATCACTTGTCATCAGAGAAATACAAATCAAAACCACAATGAAATATCACCTCACACCAATCAGAATGGCTGAAATTAACAAGACAGGAAACAACAAATGTTGGCAAGGATGAAGAAAGGGGAACCTTCTTACACTATTGGTAGGAATGCAAGCTGATACAGCCATTTTGGAAAATAGTATGGAGGTTCCTCAAGAAGTTAAAAATAGAGCTACCCTACAAGCCAGCAATTGCACCACTGGGTATTTACCCCAAAGATAAAGATGTGGCAAAAAAGGGGGTACCTACACCCTAAGTTTATAGCAGCAATGTCCACAATAGCCAAACTGTAGAGAAGCGGAGATGTCCTTCAACAGATGAATGAATAAAGAAGATGTGGTTCATATACACAATGGAATATTACTCAGCCATCAGAAAGGATGAACCACTATCATTTACATTGATGTGGATGGATCTGCAAGGTATTACACTGAGCAAAAACGTCAAACAGAGAAATACAAATATCATATTGCTTCACTCATATGTGGAATATAAGAAATAGCACAGAGGATCATAGGGGAGTGGAGGGAAAACTGAATGGGAAGAAATCAGAGAGGGACACAAACCATGAGGTCTCTGGACTCTGGGAAACAAACTGAGGGCTACAAAATGGGAGGTGGGTAGAGGGATGGGTTAACTGAGTGATGGGCATTAAGGAAGGCACATAATGTAATGAGCACTCGGTGTTATGAATGACTGAACTAATGAATCATTGAACACTACATCTGAAATTAATGATGTACTATATGTGGATTAATTGAATTTAAATAAAAAAAAAATGGTTGTTGAAGCAAAAATACTGTGGAGTAGCTGACCTAGTCTGGAAACTTTACCACTGAATTCTTAGTTTTTTTTTTCTTTTTATTCCAAGAACAGCTAGACAATGTTTCCACATTGTTTCTCTGAGCTACGTGTGTGTTTAAACTTTCTCCATACTGACCAGTGTTTTCCTGCCCTGAACAATTCTCTTCAGATATAGAGTTGCCAAGAGGTGGAAAAACATTCTTTTTTCTTAGACTTTGAGCTAAACTTGGGTTCATCATTTGCACGGGTCAGGACACATCACTTTTAATCACCTTCCTTCTAGTGAGATGCTTATTAGAAAAGCATAGGTTACTGCTCTGGCCTCATTCTGAATGATAAAATTGGAATAATTTCTATTTTGTCTGCTTATTGAGAAAATGATATAATGAGTAGGGTAATGCCATTTATAAATAATTATATTATTAATAATATGAACATACTACCTTGTCAGATTTCTAAAGCTAGCATTTCTCACAGATATCAATTGGGTACAGTGAAGATGAGATAAGAGATTACAAGCTAATGGTGGGCAGTCTTTTCTTGGTTTTAATATATAGAATAAAAATGTTACTGTTTTAGTGTTTTGGGAAAAAGTAAACATTAACTTATGTGTGTGTGTGTGTGTGTGTGTGTCTGTGTGTGTGTGTGTCTGTGTGTATAAAATTCATTTCAAGTACTTATTGTGCTTTATGGTCTATTATATTTTTATGATTACCCCTTCCTCTGAGTAGGAAAGCATAGGGAGCAGTCTACCCTTGTTCACTACTATTTCTAAACACAGCTACAGGAATAATTTATTCCCAGGTGATAAAGATAACTAAATAATAAACTGTTAAATGAAAGCAGCTTATTATCTGTTTTACTTAGTAATTTATCTTATAGAAATTTGAATATAACTTTTAATAAAAATATCTGAAATTTTAATTTCTATTTCTTTAAAAATAAAGCAACTTAAATAATCAGAAAGGGATGTCTACTCTGTGTACAAATAACACCCAAATGCATTAACACAGATCCTGTGTTCTGAATTATTCTGGATGATTAAATGTAGGTATTTTGATGATCTGTGTTTAAGATGAAGTATGTGAGTGAGAGATAGATGAATTCTGATTAAAAGAGGTGTTCAGCAGACATTTAGCTTGCATGAATCAGGAAATAAAAGCCCTTAACATATCCTCATTGGGGCTAACTGTGTAATTCTAAACTCCTGCCTTCACATACATAACTTGTGACCACAGAAAATTTACAGCCAAAATATAGTGTAGTCTGCTTCCTATTAACTATGTGAGTCTTACCAAAATCTTCTTAAATAAATATTTCTAAAATACCAGCTACAATACATGTTACTATCTTAAAAATGGAAATGGAAAATTATATATCTGGAGGTAGAACATGAAAATCTGAATGAATCAATTGGGAAAACTTCCAACATTGCAACTTCTGAGGAGAGCTTTACTGTCATAATAGTAATGATGAGCTTAATTCCTCTGGGTGCATAAAATTCACATAAGGATGGTATTGTAATTTTAGATGAATGAAAGTGTTGTGAAGGGGTGCAAATTGGCTCATGCACACATCTCCACAGCCCAGGGGAGAAGAGATCAGCCTGAAGCAAAATCCTCCTTGAGATTATAATGCTCAGCTTATGAAGCTTATATTTCTTCTAATAGGAAAATACACCTACCAGAAAAATCTTTTGTTAACCTTCTGTTGCAACTGTGCTTCACACTAGCAAACAGCGAGATGCAGTCACTCACAGAGCAAGTGCTTATGTTTGAATAGAAATTGAACATTCCCAAAGGGTGAGAATATGGCTATTTTCACCTTCAAAATGGAATTGAAAGCCTGAAGCCAAAAACAAAGCTTTATAAGATAAATTTGACACAATGGACCTCCTCTGTCCCCTTCAAACTCCTCCCCAATCTTGGAGACACTACCATGTTTTAGTATTTCTCCAGGTCTAATTACTCCTCTGGTGACTCCCAAAAGTTTTTTCTTTTGTTTTCCCTGCCTGATAAATATTGAATTTGTTATATTTAACTGGCAGTTGGGCATTTTCATTTAGAAGTTTTAGGCTCATTAACTAATGTAAGTCCAACTAAAACCACAGTTTTTCAAAATGCTCATCTCTTCAGATTTCACTGTCAGTACTAACTGTACTATCATTTTTCTTGTTACACAAATTCAAAACCTCAGAAATATGTTTGAATTTCTTTAACCCATTTCTTAACTTAAGATACATCATTAGGTCAGACTCCAAGTCGATTATTTTCATACTGGTAACATTGCTATTATCTCTTCCTCTATTATTTTTTTCTTCCATCTTTTTATTACCACCTTTCTAAATCAATTTCTCCTGCTTGGATAATTGAACTAGTCTTCTAACAGGGTTTCCAGCCTTTAGTAAAACAGTCTCATTGTGTATCACCATCAAATTGATCTTCCCCAGCAGTGTTCTCAACAGGGGTTTATTCTTGATCAAAATAAACTAAAAGACTTCTAGATAACATTAAAAATCATGACTCTGTGTCCTCCCTGGCCAAAATACAAATCCCTTTTTTTTTTGTCTAACCCCTTTTCCCTGTATTTCCAGATATAGTTATTCCCACTATACACAATACCTTCCTCAAAGCCTCTTAATTTCTAAAACTCATTTAACTTTGGAAATCCAGCACTTTCAGCACATACTGAATATAACCATGCAAATATTGAACCCCTAATGCATTGTCTTCCCCACGGGTCAGCAGATGACATCCATGGGCTAATTCTATGCTTCCAACTCTTTCTGTATTTCCTGCAACATAAAAATGATTTTTACATTTTGTAAAGTTCATTGAGCCCAGTCTATAACAGTTTTGCAAACTGGTATATGGATATATGGGTTTCTGGGCTCTTTATCAGATTTTCTTTAATTTATGCTTTCATTTCGTTATCTAAGAATGATAAACATTTCTGGCTTATCTGTAACTCCTTATAACTGAATATCGCCATGTGGTTTTATTGCTTGGGTTCAGATTCCGGTTTATGGTCAACAAAATTTAGCCTAGGTGGCAGTATTAGATTTTAAATAATTTTTCAAGCATGCTATATTTACAATTGGACATACAATCATTAGAAAATAAGTACTGCCAGCATTAAGTTGGCAAACATCCATCTTCAAATTCAATCTTGAAATGAGCATCTAAACTTCATAATCAGAGCATGAGACTTTAGATTTTTAAGTCAATGGCAATGCCCAATTGTAATCATATTCACAAATTAAAGTTTTAGGTTCTTTGGTAAGAACTTCTCAAACAGCATTCTGTGGAGCTGCCTTATTCAAATATATTCTCAAGATCTAGGCTTATTCAAATTGGAAAATTCTCCCACTCTATAGATATATATATTGCCCAAACTTTCTTTGTTCTTGGAATAGCTAGATGTTGCCTTCAAGGAGATTACAATATTAAGTTGCTTTCAGACTCTAAAGATAAGTAACTCTACCTATGCCATTTCTGTAACAATTTTAATTTTTTTCTGATTGATTTACTCATATTCAGGTAAAGGCAATCGGCAAAAGTAGTTGGTTCTCAAGGGAACACCTTCTATACATTCCCTGTGGTAGCCCTTTGAAGGAAACTTCAGAGCTGCTCCTTGGCACAGAGCTTATTATTTCCATGTAAGTCTTGGGATGGAGATGGACAGGCAACTTGGGAGGGAACAAAAAGACCTCATTATGTTTTTCCTGGATAGTAAACATACTCCTTTGTTTCCCAAATGTAAAATATAATATCCAGTATGGTGATCCACAATCACTACTGAGTCTTTATTCTATGTCCAAATAAAAATATGTCCTATATCTAAATCTAGGGTAAATGAAAATGAAAAGTTGCAAAGAGGTAGTTTCTAAAAGGCTAAGAAGAAAAATGAGAAAACCATTCAAATTGTAGATTGAGAAGATAGCACTATAATATAAGAAAGAGTTTGAAAGATTTCCTTTTTCAACTTAGGATTCACAAGGAAAAGTTTTCACTAGTGGACAGAATAAAAAAATGATTCTAGGAAAGAAAATAAGAACTATAAATAAGTATCTTGATATGGCTTTTGGGGAAAATATATATTTTCATTAGGATTATCCAAACTTACTAGCCATAGTGTAATTTATACACATCTGTACTAGTAAGTCCCAAAAGAGAAGGTAAAGTATGTTCTTATTCTTTAAAAGTTTCCTTATCAAGCAGCAACATTTACAGTAACAGTTTGTTAAAAATGCTGAAATACAGATCTCATCCAAAAGTACTAAATCAGAATTGCATTTTAATAACTATTAATATTTATATAATATAATATGTATAAAAATACATATTAATCTTTGAGAAGCAGTTCTTGAAAACACCAAATCCTAAATAGTCTACTTAGCTCCTGTTTTATTGAATTTTGTTTGTAAAGTAAAACAAAATTTTCTTACCCTGATGAAGTCTTTTGATAGCAACAGCAGTAGCAAGAAAGAGGAATTTATTATTCAAAGGAATAGAATTCAGTAAGAATAAGTGAGAAGTTACCAGGAAGGTTATAGTCCATCAGTAGTTATGTTGGTATATTGTTGTTGCTGTTTTTGATATGTTTTTATACATTCAATGTAATATCGGTTATCACCTGTTTCAGTTTGTGTCAATCAGGAGATTAGCTTGGGATAGGTAGAGTAATTATAGCCAGTCCATATAAGTAGTGTTAATCAATACCAATTACGTCTCTTCTTCACATACAGGAAATATCTACATAGCAAGGGCCATCTGATTTTTATCAGTTACATTAGCTAGCATGAATTATTTAAATTATTTAGATGTTGATTATGTAAATATGTTTGACCTGATAAGTTTCCCAGAAAGTTTAAATACATATATTCCCATGCAATTAATCGACTCAGTTGGTAAAGTAAAGGTTATTTCTTAATGTAATTTCAGAGCTTTCTGTCAATTTCTTTTTAAAGATTTTGTTTATATATTTAACAGACGGAGATCACAGGTAGGCAGAGGAGCAGGCAGATAGGAGGAAGCGGGCTCACTGCTGAGCAGAGAGTCCAATGCAGGACTCTGGGATCATGACCTGAGCTGAAGGCAGAGGCTTTAATCCACTGAGCCACCCAGGCGCCTCAATTTTTAAGATAAAAACTAATTTTTATTTTGATGACATTTCTACTAATTCATTTTATCTATTAACAAAAACTATTCTATCTGGAAGCATAATTTAGGTAAGGGCAGAGCAAATTACTTCAGTCACAGTGACATTCAAATACAAATTAAAAGAACATGGTTTCAAGGGATCCCAGAAATTATACCAAAATGAAGATCATGCACTATTTAAGTAGCATGAGTCCAAAACACCAAAAGTGATAGGATTGCATATGTAGTAATATAAATGATTTATAAGAAATACACTGAAATTTATGAATTAAATATTCACTTCAAAAGAGCCAATTCAGATGTCCATAAATTTAAAGTGTTAATATTATTCAAAAATATTTAGGGGGCCTTATTTACAATTATCTTTACAAATAATATTATATATTATCATTAAAAATCACAAATGAGGGGCATCTGGGTGGCTCAATGGGTTAAGCCTCTGCCTTCAGCTCAGGTCATGATCTCAGGGTCCTGGGATCCCAATTGGGCTTTCTGCTCAGCAGAGAGCCTGCTCCGCCTTCCCCTCTGCCTGCCTCTCTGCCTACTTGTGATCTCTCTCTCTCTGTCAAATAAATAAAATCTTTAAAAATAAATAAAATCACAAATGGTGTTCAAATATTCATCTTTTAAAAAAGATATGACTTTTGAAAGTATCCTTGGTACAATAGTTGAGATAGCAATTTAAGACTGTTTCCTCTAGAACATATTTGTAGCTCAATATATTGGGCAAATTATCTAAAGTAATAAAGATAACACCTCAGAGGTCTTATACTGTCTGTACTACTTTAGTAAAGGAAACATCATGTAATAAGAAATTCAGAGAGATTGACCTCCAAATACATGGGAGATGAATATAATTTTGTTTTTTATTTCCTTTTTTCCTCTACTTAGTACCTAGTGCTCATAAGGAAAACGTAGCACATAGGAATATAAACTGAATTCAATAACTCAAAAAACATATAGAAGTTCATTTTTAAAAATCTCTACAGACTTTCAATAATATAATTTAAGAGTCAAATCAAGTTATCAAAGAAAAAGTAAGAATATGTGAATCTTTCAAGTAAATTGACTTTTTTCCTGTCATATATGTGCTTTTATTTGGAAGAGAGAGAGGGATTCTCCATCACAATAGTCAGTAAAACATGGAGTTAAACATTCTGAGAACCACACCATGCTTTTTTCCTAAAACTAGATACAGATTTTACATCAGAACAAGGAATATACAGTTGATAGTACTTACACCTCCTCACATCCCTCATCCCAGAAATATATAAAAAATAAAAAATTTCCTCATACTTTCATGGCATTTCTTCCTTAAAAAACAGCTAACAGGGACGCCTGGGTGGCTCAGTTGGTTAAGCGGCTGCCTTCGGCTCAGGTCATGATCCCAGCGTCCTGGAATCGAGTTCCTTGCTCAGCAGTGAGCCTGCGTCTCCCTCTGCCTGCCACTCTATCTGTCTGTGCTCGTTCCTGCGCTCTCTCTCTATCTGACAAATAAATAAATAAAATCTTAAAAAAAAAAAAAAAACAGCTAACAGGTCTACCACTAGAGCAAATGTTTAATGCTTTTCTACTAATACACTACCAAGCATAAAGTAAGTGTAATGACATATTTGTTCCAGAAAAGTATAATTAACTCTCATTGTGTTGAGATTATTATATGCATTTTTATATAGACTCAAGAATTTCCAATCTTCTAATTTCTCTTTTGGAGGTGGAACAAAACAAACAAAAATTGTAATACATGTTATAAATATAAACAAAGAAATGTCTAACTCTGCCTGCTGGAGGCAACTTCCCACAGATGGTCATATTTGATCTAGAAAAAGGAAGTTAAAACAAAACAAAACAAAAAAGGAAGTGTCTTCATTGTAAGAAATGTTTTTCCCATACCAAACAACAACAAAAGTATACGGATGTGAATGTATGCAAATTTATATGATTGTGAAGGAAGAAAATATTTATCAGCCTCAGCGAAAAACAATCTAACCAGATAGCTTCCCTCAAGCTTCACCTCTCACTAATGGACAAAGTGAAGCTAGTTTTCCTGGCTGGCTGGAGCTATTCTAAAACATTTTCAAGAAAGCTGATCATGCTGACTTATACTTTCCCCATCTTTTATATTCATTCCAAGTACATGTTGGAATTTATAAACTGTCAATTTATATAACAAATGTAGTAGTTGACTGATACTGATTCATGTTTCTAAACAGGTGTATGCTTAATGAATGTGACACAATAAATGCTATCTCTATTTGCGAAAACAAGACAAAGCATGAGAAATAATTTATATCAAATATTTTCCCCAAATAATTGTTTTTATTCAAGTCAATGTCAGAGTACAAATAAGTTACACAGCAGGTTGTTTCTTAAATTGCTTACCCAGCTACAATTTTTCTTTTGCCTCATTTGTAGTTTCTGTAATTGTCACATCTGCAATCCACTTTTACAACTGAAAGAATACATTGTATGGAGAGAAAACAATACTGGAGTGTATTTGAAATTAAGAACTAACCATTTCAGGTCAGAGAGGCTATAGAAATTTTATTATGTGCTAGAATCTCTTATTTAATAAGAACTAACTCAGAATGTCACATTCTTCATGCCTATAAAATTATGAGGCAAATATTGTATGTTTCAAGAAAATAGTCATGTATTTTACATCACATGTAAAAAGCACAGGTGTGTGCATGCACATGAACACACACTACTACATCAAAGAAATCCACTTTTTGTAGGTAACCATAAATGTCTTGATTTAATATTAATATCACATTTTTATATGAAGATTTAATAATGGTCACTTTAATGCAGTACTTTCTGAGCAAGTGGCTTGTGAGTCCCAACTAACTTTGAAATGAATGCAGATGTAGAGTCTCAGGATCAAAAGTTGTGCATGTGTACAAATACATATTTGAACATGTTTATGCTAACTTTCAAATATAGGCATTCCTAAGCAGAAATATGCATCTAAGAAATCAGTATGGTTATAGGGATTAACAAATTTATTGTTGTTTTCCACTTAAAATGCTGCTACCATTCCATTGTTTGCTTTTCTCTGACAGTCAGAATAAAAGTTAAGAATATATATGACATCGATTGTCTTTGAAGAAGTGAAGTGTTTAACTAAAATATCTAGAAAACTAATAATCAAGACATTGAAATTACTTTTTCAACACATCAAAAAGTTAATGTGGGTCTCTATTTCCTGTAAAACAGTAATAATATGGCTAACTTTGAGAAAAAGAGATCTATCAACTGAGGAAGGAGATTAGTTTTAATGCTCTTCTTTTTCAGTGACCAATATAATCCATCAACTTTTTACATGTTTTCTTTGAAATGGAAGAGTGACCAAATTCAAAAGACAATGTTATCTCTCATTCATTTCTCTAAGAACCCTGATGTTCTATTTCTAATTCTAATATGCATAACTAAATGCTATTTTCCCATCAGTGCATTTGAAATATTAGCATGTATTGCCAGGTCTCCTGAGTCATGATTTGCATCCATGAAATTTTGTTGAAATATAAATTTGGTATAAGAACTGAGACTGGATAATCAAATAATAATAGTTAATACCATAAAGGCATCTGATTTTAAAATGCAAAAATAATATTTTATAACTCTTTATATGTAGAATTTGATTTTATTTACACACAGTAACCATTCACTGTGATGTTATTGGCCCCTAGAATGGGTTGGATAGCATCGCCTAAGAGATATGTCCATGTCCTAACCCCTGGTACCCATGAATGTGACCTTAGTTGGAAATATGGTATTCTCATATATAATTAAGTTAAGGATTTTCAGATGAAATCTTCCTGGATTTAGGGTAGGGCTTAAATCCAATGACTAGTGTCCTTATGGGACAAACAAGAGGGATATTTGGGACACACAGATATACAAAGAGGAAGGCCATGTGAAGACAGAGGTAGGGATCGGGGCAATACATCTATAAGCCAAGAAACACCAAGAATTGCCAGCAGGCACCAGAAGTTAGGAAGCAATACAAGATTATTCCTTACATCCTTCAGAAGGTGCCCTCCCTGCCTATGTTTTTGATTTCAGATGTCTAGCTTCCAGAACTGTGAGAGAATAAATTTACTTTGCTTTAATCCATCAAATTTATAATACCTTGTTATGGCACCCTTAGGAAAACAATACAGCTTCATTTAACCGAAACACTAAAACACAGAGATTCTTATTTTCCCAAGATGAAAACTAATTAACTGATTTGATGTGGGCAGCATTAGCTTTGAGACAAGAATGAAATATTATTTTAATATGTGCTGTATTTTCATTTCTCTAGATACATTATGGACTACTATAGAGTTTGGTCAAAGCAGTTACCATTAACTTTGAGTTCACAGGTGATATAAAAGAGTTGGATTCTAAAAGCAAATAAATATTAAGAACATTTTAACCAATATTTTACATATGCCTTCTTTTTTAGTGATCAGAGTGAAAAACATGCAGTTAAATTAAGCCTAAAAGAGCTCTATTAGTAAGTAAAATTTTAATAAATTGAGTAATAATGTATGGCAATAGTTTTATTATCAGGGTTTTTTTGCCTCTTAGAGAGAAGATAGAAGATAAAGTAATGATATATCTTGTCATTGATTCTTAAATTTTATTTGTGACATATTTGTGATTGTCATAATAGGCTATGTTAGTTAAAGGGAGATAGAAGTTTTTGCAAAACATCTTTCCAAGGATTGCTTCTCTCTCATGCAGAAACCTAGAAATGTCACATTGTCACTTGCCAGAACTGACAAACATGCATGATTTCCAGTGAAGAAGCTTATTATGAAACAGATGCTAATGTTATACTTAGGAAATATTATCCTATAGGGAGGTAAAATACAATTTTTCATTTAAAATAAATATTTTCTTCTAATTTTGTTATTATGTTTTCAGTGTTTTATTTGTTTGCTTTCTCATTGGAAGTTTTAAGCCCACTGAGACAGAAGTTGTTTGTCTGGCACACGTTATTTTGAGCTGATGCTTTTCATAGCAGTTGTGATGTACAGAACCTGGGATGCCCCCTACATTTATACTCTGCATAATTCCTTAACCATGACTGTAGCCTGGATCTGTGATTTGTTTTAATTAATAAAACATGGCACTCCCATGATTGCATTTCTATCTATCTATATATCTATTATTTTATCTATTCATATTCGTAACTGTATCTATATATCTATCTCTGTATAGTACCTACATATACATATATATTTGCACATATGCATATATATTTGCATGCAAGAATGTGCTTCTCTGTAGAAATATGCAAGCATGTATTTGTATGCGGGCTTGTCAGAAAGACTTCTCCCACTTCCTGGTTTCATAAGCTTCCATCTCTTGAGAGGACCTATGGAGAGAGTGCTGAGTCAAGGAAATGCAAGCAACCTGTAGTCCCTGGTCAAAGACCATTAAAAAAAGTGAGAATTCAGTTCTTTAAGTGTAAGGACTAAGGCTGCCAACAGCCTGAGACAATTCAGAAATGAATCTTCCTCCAATCATGTCTCTGATGAGAAGCTGTCCTGGTCAAACCGGGGTTGCAGTATAGCCTTGACCCATGGAAACTGAGACAGTAAACAAGTACTGTTTTAAGGTGTTAAATTGGTGGTAAACTAATACAGCCATCAACTTTTTCAATAATATTAATGGTTAATCCATTCTTTTCTTCTTGATATATATTGCTGGCTTTTAGTATGAATTAAACTATTTTGCACACTAGCATTTTTTTCTGCTCTATTTGTTTCCATTTTAATCTGCCAACCTATTCTAACAGTGACTCATTTAGAAGTTCTGGACTTGTCTGCTCTAGATTTGAAAATATTTGTACAGTGATCAGGTTTTCTGTTTGTCTTCATTTGAATTGGTTTTAAGTACAATTCATATTCATTCCTCTTAACTGCTATTTGATAATTCACATATAAATCTCATTAGTATAAAAGTGCATTATATAAGAAAATGTATTTTGCAGTAGTGCTACAAGCCTATTGTTTTCCCCTTTTCTGGGGGAGAGGGAATGAGGGAGAGAGAGAGAGAATTTTAAGCAGATTTCATGCCCAGTGTGCAGCCCCACATGGGGCTCGATCCCACAACCCAGAGATCATGATCTGAGCTGAAATCAAGAGTCAGACGTGTATCTGATTGAGGCTTCCAGATGTCTCACAAGCCAATTTTTTAATAAAAAGTTTTTAGGCTGGCAGTGACCTATAATTAAAGGAGTGATTTTCGTAATGAGAACACTGCCTTCGGGATAAAAGTTTTGGTGGCATCAAATATATGATATACATGTTCAAGAGCTCTTCTACCTGAATCATGAGATCTCTTTGTCTAATATTTCTACTTTAAAAGCCCATTATTATAAAAATTATAATGATACTTGGCTTTTTATTTCATTTTTTTAATTCATCAATCTAATTCCCTGGTTAACAGAATCTGGCAGATGTCTCTATTATTTTGTTGATTTGGCAGACTTAACATATTCTCTCTAGAGAAGCTTTTTTTTTTTTTTTCCCCACTCAGCTCAGTTTTTCATTTCTTCCTGGCACTTGTCCCAATCCTCAGGGCTTTGCAACCTCTTGAGAAGTGCTCCTTCCCATGCCCTCCTCCTTCTTGGATCTGTCAGGTAAATCCAGTCAGCAGTGGAACACTTTCCACAGTATCCACTGATGAACAATGTGCTATCGTACAGTGGTTTCTTGTTTTTGTTTTTTGTATATTCTGAATGAATCCATTTACCTGGGTTTATAAAAATCTAAACTAGGGGGCACCTGGGTGGCTCAGTGGGTTAAAGCCTCTGCCTTCGGCTCAGGTCATGATCCCAGGGTCCTGGGATCGAGCCCCACGTCGGGCTCTCTGCTCAGCAAGGAGCCTGCTTCCCTTCCTCTCTCTCTGCCTGTCAAATAAATAAATAAAATCTTATAAAAAAAATCTAAAATATTTGTATTGAGTATAAATTTCTCTCTTTATATTTTCATTCTTGAATTCATTGAAGACATTTCAAATTCAAGTGTCCAGGAAATGGGGGCAGTGTAGAAAGTAGGCAAGAGTATATATTTTGTGAAATTAGACAAGTATGAGTTACTGGCTTCAAATGCTTTCTCCAGTATCCACTGGCTAAATGGTTTTAGAAATGAAATTCATTCTTTTGAAGCACAGTTCCCTCATCTCTAAAGATTTTATTTCCTTATCAGAGAGAGAGAGAGCACAAGCAGGCAAAGTGGCAGGCAGAGGCAGAGAGAGAAGCAGGCTGCCCACTGAGCAAGGAGCCTGATGAAAGACTCGATCCCAGGACCCTGGGATCATGACCTGGGCTGAAGGCAGCGGCTTAACCGACTGAGCCACCCAGGTGTCCCAGTTCTCTCATTTCTAAAATGAGCATCTTTAGAATGCTTTCTCATGTGGTATATTTTTAGCACTTGCAAAAGCATTTTGGTATATCATTTATGCTTAATAAATAGTATTTATTATTATCTACATAACTATTAATATAAGAAGGGATTTTTAAGGCCATTGGTTCTTAGCCAGGGGTGATTTTGTCCTTCAAGGAACACTTAACCAAGATCTGTAAAGATACTTAGTTGTCACAACAAAACCAGTGGGTGAGGAATTTCTACTGGAATCTAGTAGAATAGAGGATAGGAATGATGTTAAATATCTTAAAATGCTTGGGACAATCCTCCACAGTGAGAAGTCACCAATCCGAAGCTGTCAAGAGTGGTGAGGTTGAGAAACACTGCCATAATTCTGTTTGATCATCTACCTTTCTTCTTTTGGCACTGGTGATGTTTTCATTTGAAGGCTCACACTAGCAAAAGGTATTTCATTTTTTCCTTCTTTGTGTGCCTTAAAGTTATGCTTATGTTTCTGCAAGCTAATTGACTTAGAGCAAAATGAATGATTCTGCTGTATAAAATATTAGGTATAGAAAAATAAGCCTAAATAAATCACTTCTTATAATTGATAAACTCTTTTCTTACAAATGCATTATTTACTATAAACCAAATCATGATGCTTTTGGTCTCCTTAAGACATGTTTATAAAAAAGCAATATTAAGTATCAGTCATTATTAGTTAGTTATTTAGGGAACTGTGAGGTATACTTAATGCAATTCAAACGAGCAAAAAATATTATGTTTAGGTAAAATAAGTTGTATCAACTTATTACTGTATTTATCTTTTTTCCTTCAATGACAGGCTGAATATTTGCAGGGTTTAGCAGTTATATTTAATCAGCAAAATTAATCATCATTAGTGAACACTTTATAGTGATCAATCACATTCAGTTTTATTATCAGAGTTGATCACAATACAATGCATTAACAATCATCCAGAAATGTAAGAAAATAAATAATTACCTCCCACTTGAAATTACTATTTTCCATTACTAATGTGTACCTGAATGTTTTAGAAAATTTTTAGTTTAAATTAATGTTGGGGCACCAGGTGACAGTAAGTTGAGTGGCCAACTCTTGGTTTTGGCTCAGGTTTGATCTCAGGGTCACAAGATGTAGCCCTACATTGGACTCCATGCTTAGCACTGGGTCTGCTTCAGATGCTCTCTCCCTCTGCCTCTCCTGCTTGTGCTCTCTCTCTTTCACTCTCTCAAATAAATAAAAATCTTTAAAGAAAAGAATTAATGTTTATGAACAGTAGTTATATTTAAGCATGTTATATTTAAACACAGTATTTGCAAAGTAAAATGTTTTATATTAATCTTTGCACTGACTTGTAATGTTTAGTCCTTTTTTATCTATTTAACCAAAATTTTACATATATGCTATATACAGAAAAAAATATATATATAATATTCAACAAGTGTACTCTATGCCACTTTCTCAGTGAAACCTTTTTTGACCACTTTTTGAAACAACAGTCCTCCACACATTTCCTATATTTTCTTTTCTTGCTCTACTTTACTTCACAATATAAACAACTATCTAATGTACTATATATTTTATTCCTTTATATTTAATATCATTTCTCTCTTTCTTTACCCACTAGCACATGTAAGAATATGATCTTTAGGGTCTAATGGGTTAGGTTTCATCACAGTTCTGCCTGTTAGTAACTGTGGAATTTGTGGCAAATTTATAACCTTCCTGTGCTTCAGTGTTTGTGGGAATAATAATGGTACCTACAGCATAGGGTTCTTTTGTGGTTTTAATGTGTTGATATATTTTAAAGTGTTTAGCACAAAGTAAACACTATGTAAATATTAGCTTTAATCTTCAAACTGACAACAAATTTTTCCACTACTGAATCCCCAGAACCTACAAAAAGTCTGGCACATGACAGACAGTAAAAGGCTTGCTTGAAGAATGAGTATATCTTTAGCTACGAAAGGTTCTCTGATTATCTTTCACCACAAATATCTTACTATGATCTCTTAGAAACTGCCGTGTACTCCAACTCTTCCCTTCAAAATAGCAGGAAAGGAGAGTGGAGTAAAGGTGACAACATTTGCAATCAAACCGAAGGGTTTTAAGATTACACTATATTTTTTGTATTACATATTCTTAGTGACCAATTTGTCATTACTCATGATTGAAAGGATGAAGCCAATAACAGATAATAGAAACAAAAATACTATAATTGTAAAAACAAGACAATCTCTTCTGAAGGCAAATTATAACATGTTGGACTAAAAATAGCTTTCTACTTAGACAAAGTGTTATGTAAAAAATTAAGTGTAGGAACACATGTAACTAAAAGAAATGAAAGCATTCTGCTTTGTAGCTGGCAAGTCAGCTACCTGGGATTTATACTTGATTTACTATTAAATACTGTAGAGGACATAATAAATAAAGTTAGACTTATGAAAAATATCAATCTATTTGTTTTTCATTTACATTTGAGAATTAGGGTCCTTTACATTTAAATGAATTAAATTATTCAAATCATGATAAAAACAGAAGGGAATGATTATTTTAGATTAAATTTTTTATTTTATTTTATTTCATTCATCAAATCTAAAGGTAAAGACAAGCTAAGATGTACACAAAGTACCTCACTAAACATAACAGCATGAAGTAGGTTTTCTAATAACATTTTGTAGTTCAAGAAATTGAAAGTAAAAAAGGTTAACTAACTTACCCTTTTTAATAGAGCCAACATTCAATTACAGTTTGATGACACCATAAGACCCATGTTTTTCCAGTATCTCAAGCCTTACCTTCATTGTTAGAACTAAGATCACATAGATTTTACCATTAGCATAGGTCTTTAATTTAAAACTTAAGATTGACCCTCATATCAATTTTACATAATAAATTTTTGTTTTTATCTATTAAAGTAAAACAAAGAACCTCCCATCAGAAATGATTAGAAACTGCACAAAATACATGAAACTTATTTCTACACATGGACAACAGTCAGTGCTGCTTTATGATTCTTGAAAGTTGAGATGTAAATCATGCGAGACAAACAATTCCTCATTTCATTGCCTGGAGACTAGAGGGGAGAATCAAATGACCTTGGCATCTTTACATGATCAAAATGAGGACATGGTGATCAGACCTTTTAGACTCTGTGTCTGCTAGAAGTGTAAGCCAGTGTTCTGAAGAGGAGGGAGCTATGTTGAAAAAGTGCTAGAAGTCTGTTTAGAGATTCTTGGGTCTTTACTGAGTACTTTGCTGTGCATGCATAGAGTAAAACTAGAAAAAGTAGGGCAAAGCAGACAAAGATTGTATAAGCATAGCAATCCCAAGGTCTTAGAGAGAGCAAGTAGATGCTCAAGCTCCGTGGTAGACTCTTCAGTAATAACACAGCATTCAGTAGAGATCCAAGAGAGACTGTGTGTAAATAGTGTAGCTTAGCTTTCTCTGAAGTGAATAATCTACTCCTGTGAATATCCCTGCCCTAGCAAAGCTTTAAAGCAAGCAGGAATAGAATTAATATAAAAAATTAATTTTAGCCTCCAAAACACCAAAAAAAAATCACACTATCTAAGGGAAATTTTAACTAAGGGAAAAAATTACAATGCTCAGTATTTAATCAAAATTCTAAACAAGTCAAATATCCAGAAACTGTGATACATAATCATAATTAAATTCACTTAAAAAAATAGACCCAGGGGGTGCCTGGGTGGCTCAGTCATTGGATATCTGCCTTCGGCTCAGGTCATGATCCCAGGGTCCTGGAATCAAGACCTGCACCAGGCTCCCTGCTCAGTGGCAAGCCTGCACTCACCCACTGCCTCTGTTTGTGTTCCCTCTCTCACTCTCTCCCTGTCACATAAAAAAATAAAATCTTAAAAAAAATAGACCCAGAAATCTAAGAAATGATGGAATTATTAAACAAAGCTAAAAAAAGCTATTATAATTATAAGTATATATTCAACATAAAGTAGGAAAATAATATGTTAAAAATGGAATAATAGGTTAAAAAACTCAAAGAAAAATTTTAAATATAAAAAAACTAAATTATTTAAATTTCAATTTTTATTGAATGATACTAAAAATAAATTAAACACTGTAGGAAAAAAAGAAAGGATCAATGATCATGGAAGCAGAGCAATACAATCTATCCAAAATAAAGAAAAGAGAAAAAACCCTAAAAAGCAAAAAACAAACAAACAAAAACAACAACCACAAAAACACATGAACTGAGCCTCGGGACTTGTAGAATAAATTGAAGCAGTGTAAAATGATATACAGTCCTAGCATAAAAGGGATTACAGAAAGATAGTTTCAGAAATAATGGCTGAAGATGATAAAATATAGAGAATTTATTTTAAGCTAATCAAACCTAAAAGAAATATTAAAAGAAACTCTTCAGTCAAAAAAATATATATACCATGTGGAAGTTTGGATCTTTCCCAAAGAATAAAAAGTACCAGAAACTATAAATATGTTACTAAATATAAAATATTATTTCTAATCCTTAATTTTTAAAAAGATAATTGTGATTTTAAGCTAAAAATTAAAATAATGCCCTGTGAGGTTTATGATGCTTGCAGAAATAAATAATATTTGGAAATAATAGTATAAAATATAAGGAATGAAGGCATTCTTTTTTTAAGATTGTATCTTGTACATTATACATGAATATTATATTATTTCAAGATAGAGTTCAGTAAGATGAATACATGAAGGATTTTAAATGTTAAATTGGAGAGGAGTTGGGATACTTGGGTTGCTCAGTCAGTTAAGTGTCTGCTTTCAGCTCAGGTTGTGATCCTGGGGTCCTGGAATCAAGCCCACCTTGAGCTCTTTGCTCAGAGGGAGCCTGCTTTTCTCTTTCCCTCTGCCTTCCACTCCTGCTGCTTGTGCTCTCTCTCTCTCTCTCTCTGTCAAATAAATGAAATAAAATCTTAAAACAAAAAAAGCAAGGGGAGCCAAGATGGTGGAATACTAGGGAACCTCCTTTTATCTAGTCCCTTAAATTTAACTAGATAACTATCAAATCATCCAGAACACCCATGAATTTAACCTGAGATGTAAGAAAAGGAATATTTGGAACTCTACTAGTAGAAAAGTGATGACTTTTTGTGAGGTAGGAACTGCAGAAAAGTGAATCTGAGGGGACATGTTGGAATATAAACTGCAGGGGGAGGGACTTCAGTAAGTAAGTAAGTAAGTAAGGCCACCAGAAAGTGATACAGCCCCAGAGGGCAAAATCAGAGTTACTGGTGTGACTGAGGGAGAAGAAAGAGAGAGAGAGGGCCAGAAGTATATTTGAGCAAATCATAGCTGAGAACTTCCTTAAACTGGGAAAGGAAGCAAGCATTAATTTTCAAAAAGGTAGAGAGGACCCCTCCCAAAATCAATAAAAATAGATCAACACCCTGACATATAATTGCAAAGTTTGGAAATTTCCGAGATGAAAAAAAGTCTTGAAGCAGCTTGAAACAAGAGATTCTTAACCTACAGGGGTAGGAATATTAGATTTGTCTCAGACCCATCCACAGAAACCTGGAGGCCAGAAAAGGCTGGCATGATATATTCAAGGTAATAAATGAGAAATACATGCACCCAAGAGTACTTTACCCAGCAAAGCTGTCATTCAGAATAAAAGGAGAGATAAAGAGATTCCAGGACAGACAGAAACTGAAAGAATATGTGACCACCAAGCCAGTCTTGCAAGAAATATTAAGGGGAATACTGTAAGTGAAGAGAGAGCCCAAGAGTAACATAAACCAGAAAGAAATAGAGACAATCTATAGAAACAGGAACTTTACAGGTAATACATTCACACTAAATTCATATTCTTCAATGGTTACTCTGAATGTAATTGGGCTAAATGCTCCAAATGAAAGACACTGGGTATCGGATTGGATAAAAAAGCAAGACCCATCAATACGCTGTCTACAAGAGACTCATTTTAGACATAAGACATCTCTAGACCGAAAGATGGAGAAACATTAATCATGTTGATGGATCTCAAAAGAAAACTGAGGTAGCAATCCTCATATCAGTCAAATTAGGTTTAATTTTATTTTTTTAAGATATTATTTATTTATTTGACAGACAGAGATCACAAGACGGCAGAGAGACAGGCAGAGAGAGAGGGGGAAGCAGGCTCTCCGCTGAGCAGAGAGCCCAATGTGGGGCTCAATCCCAGGACCCTTGGATCATGACCTGAGCCAAAGGCAGAGGCTTTAACCCACTGAGCCACTGAGGTGCCCCTCAAATTAGGTTTTAAACCAAAGATTCTAGTAAAAGATGAAGAGGGTGACTGTATCATACTTAAAGGGTCTATCCCACAAGAAGATCTAACAATTGTAAATATTTATGCTTCAATTTGGGATCAGCCAATTATATCAACTAATTAATAACCAAATTAAGAAACACACTGATAAATAGAAAATCTGAACAGACCCATAACCAGCAAGGAAACTGAAGCAGTAATCAAAAACCACCCCCAAAACAAGAGTTTTGATAGAATTCCCCTGGGAATTCTATCAAAAACTTAAAGAACAACTAACACCTATTCTACTGAAGCTGTTTCAAAAAATACAAATGGAAGGGGAAAACGTCAAAACTCATTCTATGAGGCCAACATTATCCTGATCCCAAAATCAGAGAAAGACCCAATCACACGAGAGAATTACACATCAATATCCCTGATGAACATGGACACCAAAATACTCACCAAGATACTAGCCAATAGGATCCAACAGTACATTACAAGGATTGTTTACCAGAGCAAGAGGGATTTATTCTTGGAAAGCAAGGGTGGGTCAACATTCTCAAATCCATCAGCCTGAGAGATCACGTTAATAAAAGAACCCTATGATCCTTTCAAATGATGCAGAAAAAGCATCCTTGTTGCTTGAAAAAAATACAGCATCCTTTCTTGATCAAAACTCTCCACAGTATAGGTATAGAAGGAACATACCTCTATATCATAAAAGCCATATATAAAAAGCCCACAGCAAATAACATTCTCAATGGGGAAAAACTGAGAGCTTTTCCCCTGAGGTCAGGAACATGACAGGGATGTTCATTCTCACACAGTTATTCAACATAGTACTAGAAGTCCCAGCATCAACAATTAAACAAAAATAAATAAAAGTAATTCAAATTGACAAAGAAGAACTCAAACTCTCACTCTTCACAGATGACATGACACTTTATATGAAAAACCCAGAAGACCACCCCAAAATTGCTAGAATTCATACAGGAATTCAGCAAAGTATCAGGTTATAAAATCAATGCACAGAAATCAATTGCATTTCTATACACTAACAATGAGACAGAATAAAAGAGAAATTTAAAAAATCAATCCCATTTACAATTGCACCAAAAACTACAAGATAGCTAGAAATAAACCTAACCAAACTTCAGAACACTTATGAAAGAAATTAAGGATGACAAAAAAATGAAAGAACATCCCATGCTCATTGATTGGAAGAATAAATATTGTTAAAATGTCTATGCTACCCAGAACAATCTACACATTCAATGCAATTCCAATTAAAACACCATTGACATTTTGACAAAGCTGAAATAAATAAACCTAAAGTATGTATGGAACCAGAAAAGACCCTAAATAGCTAGAGGAAATTTGAAAAGAAAATCAAAGCTGGTGGCATTATTTTAAGAAATATTTCTTATTTCTTATTTAGCACAAAGATTTTGTGATCAAGATTTTTATCTTCTTCTTAATATAATGCACTGGCTGTGATTCCCAGGACTATTTGAATGAGAGTGGTGAGAAAGACATAACAGACTTTGTTGTTGTTGTTGTTGTTTTAAGATTATTTATTTATTTGACAGAGAGAGATCACAAGTAGGCAGAGAGGCAGGCAGAAAGAGAGGAGGAAGCAGGCTCCCCGCCAAGCAGAGAGCCCAATGCGGGACTCGATTCCCGAACCCCGAGATCATGACCTGAGCTGAAGGCAGAGGTCCAACCCACTGAGCCACCCAGGCACCCCAGGCTTTGTTTTTTAATTTATAGGCAGAAAATTCAGATTTATATTGTTGAGCAAATTAGCTACAGTGGCTTTTGTTTTTTGTTTGTTTGTTTTAAAACTGTCATTTATCAATTAAGGAAATCTAAGATTGCTGAGTTTTGAGATGTTGAACGTGTCAACTAATTTTTCTGCATATTTTAAGATAATATGGCTTTTTTAGTTTGTTAATATGATGAATTGTATTGGTTGCTTTTGAGTTTAGGCCAGACATGTATTCTTAGGGTGAACCTCACTTGTTCATGTTATGTTATTGCTTTTATGTTTTGCTGGATTTAACATGTTAATATTTTATTAAGAAATTTTATGTCTATATTCATGTGGTATACTTGTCAGTAGCTTTATTTCTTGTAATGCCTTTATTTCTAGCACTAGGGTAACTTAGGACTCATATCATGAACAGGTATTCTTTTCATCTGTCTGTCTATTTTCTGAAAGAGATTTGTAGAATTTGGTTTATTTCTTCCATGAATGTAGTTTGAATTCACTATGAACACATCTGAGGCATGTGTCTTCTTAAAAGTTTTTTTTTTAAAGATTTTATTTATTTATTTGACAGAGAGAGATCACAAGTAGGCAGAGAGGCAGGCAAAGAGAGAGAGGGAAGCAGGCTCCTTGCTGAGCAGAGAGCCTGATGCGGGACTCGATCCCAGGACCCTGAGATCATGACCTGAGCGGAAGACAGAGGCTTAACCCACTGAGCCACCCAGGTGCCCTTCTTAAAAGATTTGTAATTATATGTTTAATCTCTTCAATAGATATGGGCCTATTAAGGTAATCTAGTTTTTTTTCATTAAGTTTTGGTAGTTTGTTCTTTTGAGAAATCAACCCATTTTATCTAGATTGTCAAATTTGTGGATACAGAATTATTTGTAGGATTACTTTCTAATGAGTTTAAAATCTATGTATTGTGTAGTACACCTTATTCAATACAATATACAATTCATTTCTAAAGTTATTTTTTGCCAGTCTAGCTAGAGATTTATAAATTATTTTCAACAATCTCTATATTTATAATTGATAATCTCTATTATTTTTCTGGTTTCGATTTTATTGATTTTCTCTTCTTCCTTGCTTTGGGTTTAATTTCTCATATTTTACTTGTTTAATAAGGAGGATATTTGGGCTATTGATTTGAGACCCTTCTCTTCTGATATAAGTATCTAATACTTTATTTTTTTAAAAAATATTTTAGTTATTTATTTGACAGACAAAGATCACAAGCAGGCAGAGAGAGAGAGAGGAGGAAGCAGGCTCCCTGCTGAGCAGAGAGCCCGATGCAGGACTCAATCCCAGGACCCTGAGATCATGACCCAAGCTGAAGGTAGAGGCTTTAACCCACTGAGCCACCCAGGCACCCCAAATACTTTAAATGTCCTTCCAATCAGAGTTTTAGTTGCAGCTCATACATTTTCATACATTCTATTTTTACTTCATTTGGTTAAAAATATTTGGTAATTTTCCTCAAAACTTTCCATTTAAGTTATTAATAATTGCTTTATTTAATTTTCATATTTGGGTTTCTAGATATCTTTCTGTTGTTGATTTTTAAGTTTTATTATATTTTTAGCCAAGAAAACTTTTTGTATAATTATATATTTTAGGTTTGTTGTGGTTTGTTTAATGGTCCAGAAAATGGGCTAGTTGAATGTTCATGTGCACTTGAGGAAATGTGTATTCTATTATTGTTGAGAGTCAATTAGATCAATTTGGTTGATTATGTTTTTCAGCTCTTCTATACCATTCCTGATTTTCTCTCTATGTGCTCTATCATTTAAAGAGAGGAGTGTTTAACTCTCCAAATACTTTTTATCACATATTTTTTATTATTTGATATAGAACAGTGACCTTGTTTCTTCGGATAAAGTATAGTTTAATATTAAAGTAGTTTTAAAAGCTAGTCTTAAGTTATCTATACACTCTATTATATATTCTCTATAAAATATTACTCATTGAACTAAGTAGATTACTGTACTATTATTGCATTATTGTTATTATTCTAAATAATCTACATAGATTAAGCATATAATTTAGGTTACAAATCACTTTCATGTGTCTGTTTCCCCTTCATATTGTGATATATAGATTAAGACATAAATGAATATATTTTCAAGAATAGATAATTAAAACATCAGATATTCTTTGTGAGTGGATCTCCTTTGTTGAAAATCTTGTCAATATTTTTTCAAAACTAAAAATTTCTATTGCATCTTTATTTTGTACATAGAAATCAAATATCTAATCCAAATTTTATCCATGTTATCAGCCTCATATACAAATATTGGGGTTTATGAGATATTTACTTTAAACTGACCTTATCATGACCTTATCATATCTTATTGTATTACAGAAACAAGTAATGATCTCACTTGTGAATCAGAGCAGGGGACATTCACTATATTCTCCCTGTCTTTTTAGTTGTACTCTCTTTCATTATTATAGTTTTCCATAATACCCTAAGGGAGATTTAAAAAAAAAAAAAAGAAAATACTATCAAGTAAAATAAAATAGGTGGCTCAAATGACTGGCTTTTCTGGTACAGGAATATAATTTCAGTCTTCTTGTAAATTATTATCATCTGAACAGTTACAACATTCCCATTCAAGTTATCCAAGTTGCAAATGATTACATCAGTGATTGTAGGGTATATTTATCTTAAACCCTTTCATGCTAAGAATTATATTTTACCAAATATTGAATGCTGAAACACACCTACACATACACACACCGTGATATTTAATACATATGCATTCACTTGGTTTGAAATAAACAGTCTTATAAAGTAAATCAGTGAAAATCTTGATTCTTTTGAATAAAGCAGTAGTTTGATTTTAAGTTATGAAGCATCTTCTACTCTTTTATTTGACTTAGAACACACTTTTTTTTTTTTTCAGTTACTTCATTGTGAAATTATTCTGGTTCCCATTAAAAAAAAAAAAAGCTACTAGTTCATTTTAATAGTTCTTCATACAACTTCAAAATATTCTTCAATTCCATACTGGCTTCTCTGATGAACTCTTGAGCTTATTTCATTTACTTACAAGCTCACATGGCTCTGGCCACCCTGGTCTCTTCACTATACCTTGATTAGGAAGCCTTCTTTTTTGGGCTTTCACATTTGCACTACCCAGAACTCGAAGAAATCCTAAAGACTTTTGTCCTCCTCTCTGGTTTCTGTTCAAATATCTTATCAGAGAGGCTTTCCAGACCATTTACTCTGCTTATTTTTTGTTCGAACTCTCTTATTGTGACCTAGCATATTATAAATGCATTTCCTATTTGTTTGTCTTCTGTCTTGACTTCCATTAACATTCAATTCCCATGAGAACAAAAACGCCCATTTTGTTTACTTCTATATCCCCAGGTCCTAGAATTTCTATCAGCATGTAGTAGACACTTCAGAAATACTATTTGATATATTTACTGGATGAATTAATGAGAACATGCTCTGAACTGACGTATATAGGTTTACATTGATATTAATTGCTCATGCACATACATTTTGAAGTACTGTATTTTTATACACTTATACAAACCTATACAACTTGAAGATTTTGAGATAAAGTGCATGCTTACTTACATCCTTACCCATAATGCTTTTTGTAAACCTTCTAGACACATCAATAATGATAGTAAAAGAAGAGCACCAAAAAATGAGCTAAATAGAAAGCACAGATTTACTTATATGTTGTCTCCATGTTAAATATGCACTTGCTGTGATGAGCACCAGGTGCTGTATGGAAGTTGTAAGTCACTATATTGTACACCTGAAAGTTATATTACATTGTATGTCAACTAACTCTAATTTAACTAACTTTAAAAAATATTTAAATACATTACAGCTTTACTTGATGTTTAAAAAATATTCTATATATCTATGATATTTAATTCAAGTACTTGTGTAAGTCCTTCACATATCTCTGTACAACCATAAAACTTCGTAGAGCTCAAGTGGACAACCCATAAAGTGGAAGAATCCAGGTCTCAAAAGAAGATAACTTTCAGTTAACCAGATTTAAAAAAAAAAAAAAAAAAAGGAAGGAAGGAAGGAAGGAAGCAGACTGTGGTGAAGACTATAGACTATTTTCCACTATACAACTCTTAAACAAGGGATCACTCCTATCTAAACAAGGTCTCATCTGTCTTGAGGAGAGTCCAAATCTTAATGCCAACTCTGTGATAGAACTCTTTCCAAAATACTCATAGCTCCAAAGAAGAACACACCCATTAGATTTGAAAACTAAACCTCGTCTATGGCCATACCATCCTGAATATGCCCAATGCCATTTGGAAACTAAACCTCCACAACTAACACTTTTGCCATAGAAAGCAAGCAAGCAAGCAAGCAAGAGAAAAAGAAAGAGAACTAGGCAAGATGGTAGAGCAGTGGAGGACTCTGTTTCATCTGGTTCCCTGAATTTAGCTACATATCGACCACTCTGAACATCCATGAAATCAGCCTGAGATGTAAGATTATACAACCAGATCTCTACGGGGGCAGAGGATCATCAGTCGAGGGGTAGGAAGGATGGAGTTGGGGTTGCAGAGGGGGTAGGGGGCAGAAACAAGCCAGGCTGGGGTCCACAACTGAGAGGATTGCTGGAGGTGTGCACCACCTGCCAGAGGCTGTGGTTTTCAGCAGCGATTACAGAGGGGGAGACTGTGTGTTCTGGAGGATTCATAGAGGAACAGCCTATGGCTTCTCTCCTCTGGGGTGGAGGCTTGAGTGAGGACATTTTCCTTTACTCTGACCGTCTGAGAAGGCACAAAAAAACACCAGAGAAGAAAATCCCAAGAAACTAGTTTCCACAGAGCCCAGCCCCTTGATAGGGAGCAGGGCAACTCCACCCAAGCAAGAATGAATAAAAAACAATATGGCAGGACCCTCCCCCAGAAGAAAAGCTGGAAGAACAAGAGGGCAATAATCCTAGAGTTTCCATAAAACTGTAAAACCCAAACAGCAGGGGAAAATAGTATTTTAAGCTCCTGGTGTTGCTTCAGGGCCTGTGAATTTCTTAGATACAACTTTTCCCTCTCTCTTTTCTTTTTAATTTTTTCTCATCTTTTTTCCATTTTTTTACCTGCTTATCACTTCAACTAAATGTTTAATACAACATATTCCATAGTAACTTTTTAACTTGAACTTTTTCACACATATACCTATTTTTCTTTTTCTTTTCGTATATATATAAATAAAAACTTAAATGTAGTCCTTTTTTCCCCTATTCAATACTATATATATATATATATATATATATACATATATATATATATATATATATATACCAGTTTTAATTTCCCTGTATATCTGGGAAGTAGTGTTCTCTAACAAAGAGAACAAAACACACCCAGGAAGAATTGAAATATACTACATTGCCCACATCAAGGGTTTATACCCACCTTCCTTTCACTTCCTCTTTTTATTTAGGTTTTCTGTGTAAGGGGGGTGTGGTCTTTTGTTTACGTTTGGTTTTTGTTTTCGTGCTTTATAAATCTTATTCTCGGGTTTCATTTTGGTTAGGTTTTTTTTTTTTTTTTTTGGTGGTGGCTTCCAATTACTCTGAACTTTCCCGGGTGCACATTGCCTGGATTGTGGTTGATATTTTTGGCTGTACATCTCCTCAACCACAACACAATAAACAGAATGACTTGGAGGAGGAACTCCAAACAAAGAAAGGACCAAGAGACAATGGCCTCTAACCTGAATCTAATGGACATGGATATAAGCAAGATGTCAGAAACAGATTTCAGGGTAACAGTTATGAAGACAGTTGTTAGGCTGGAGAAAACTATTAATAGCAACATAGATTCTCTAAGGGCAGAAATGAGAGCTGATCTGACAGAACTTGAAAATGCTATCAATGAGATCCAATCTAATCTACATACTCTAACAACTAGGGTAAATGAGGCAGAAGAATGAAATAGTGATTTAGAATACAAACTAATAGAAAATAAGGATCAGGAGGAGACCTGGAGCAAACAGTTTACAATCCATGAAAACAGAGTTAGAGAAATAAATGACACCATGAAACGTTCCAATGTCAGAATTATTGGGATCTCTGAGGCGGTAGAGAGAGAGAGAGAGAGAGAGAGAGAGGATTAGAAGATATATTTGAGCAAATCATAGCTGAAACTTCCCTTATCTGGGAAATGAAGTAAGTATTCATATCCTAGAGGCAGTAAGGACTGCTTCCAAGATCAAAGCAGACAGACCAATGCCCTAGTCTGTAATAGTAAAAGTCCCCAATCTTAGAGCCATGGAAACTACTATAAGGGCAGTTATGGGGAAGAAGTTAGTTATGTACAGAGGGAGGAACATCAGAATAATGTCAGAGCTGTCCACAAAGACCTGGCAAGCCAGAAAGGACTGGAAAGACATATTCAGGGTACTAAATGAAAAAAACATGCAGCCAATAACTCTTTATCCAACAAGGCTGTCATTCAGAATGGATGGAGTGATAAGGAGCTTCCAGGAGCAGCAGAAACTGAAAGAATATGTGACCACTAAGACAGCCATGCAAGAAATATTAAGGAGGGCTTCTATAAAAGAAGAAAGACCCCCAAGAGTGATACAGAACTGAAATTTAGAGAGACAATCTACAGAAACAAGGACTTCACAGGCAACATGATAAAATCGTATCTTTTAACAATCACTTTCAATGTGAACAGCCTAAATGTTCCCATAAAATGGCACAGGGTTGCAGACTGGATAAAAAGACATAACCCATTCATATGCTGTGTATGGGAGACTCATTTTGAACATTAAGACACATCCAGACTGAAAATGAAGGGATGGAGAATGATCTTTCATCCCAATGGACCTCAAAAGAAAGCTGGGTAGCAATTCTCATACCAGAAAAATTAGATTTTAAGCTAAAGACTGTAGTTAGAGATACAGAAGGAAACTATATCATTCTTAAAGAGTCTATCCAACAAGAAAATCTAACAACTCCAAATATCTATGTCCCCAACATAGGAGTAGCCAACTACATAATCGAACTGTTCATCAAAATAAAGAGATATATTGATAAGAATACATTAATCATAGGAGACCTCAACACTCCACTTTCAGCAATAGACAGATCATCTAAGCAGAAAATCAACAAAGAAACAAAAGCTTTGAATGACACACTAGACCTCATAGATATATACAGAACATGCCATCCTAAAACACAAAACAGTGCATTCTTCTCAAACGTGCATGGAACCTTCTCCAGAATAGACTACATACTGGGTCACAAATCAGGTCTCAACCAAACTAAAAGATTGAGATTATTCCCTGCATGTTCTCAGACCACAATTCTTTGAAACTGGAACTCAATCACAAGAAAATGTTTGGAAGAAATCCAAACACTTGGAAGCTAAACATCATCCTGCTCAAGAATGTTTGGGTCAACCAGGAAGTCAAATAAGAACTCAAACAATTCATGGGAACCAACAAGAACAAAGACACATTGGTCCAAAACCCATGGGATATGGCAAAGGCAGTCCTAGGGGGAGAATACTAAGCCATCCAACCCTCACTCAGAAAAATAAAAAAATCCCAAATACACAAACTATCTTTATACCTTAAAGATCTGGAGAATCAACAACAAATTAAGCCTAACCCAGGCACAAAGAGGCAAATAATTAAGATTAGAGCAGAGATCAATGAATTAATTAGAAACCAGAAATATAGTAGAACACATCAAAAAAATAAAAAGCCAGTTATTTGAAAGAATTAGTAAGATCAATAAACCACTGGCCAGACTTATACAAAAGAAGAGAGAAAAGACCCAAATTAATAAAATTATGAATGAAAGGTGAGACACCATGACTAACACCAAGGAAATAAAGACAATTATCAGAAATTATTATCAACAGCTATATGTCAATAAATTAAGAAATCTGGAAGAAATGGATGTATTCCTGGAAACCTATAAACTACCAAGACTGAAACATGAGGAAATTGACAATCTGAACAGACCAATAACCAGTAATGAGATTGAAGCAGTGAACAAAAACCTCCCAAAAAACAAGAGTTCAGGACCTGATGGATTCCCTGGGGAATTCTACCGAACATTCAAAGAAGAAGTACTACCTATTGTCCTGAAATTATTTCAAAAGACAGAAACAGAAGAAAAACTTCCAGACTCATTCTATGAGACCAGCATAACCTTGATCCCCAAACCAGGTGAAGACCCCATTAAAGGAGAAATTCAGACCAATATCCCTGATGAATATGGATGCCAAGATTCTCAACAAGATCCTAGCTAATAGGGTCCAACAGTACATTTAAAGGATTATCCATCATGACCAGGTGGGGTTTGTACCTGGGATGCAAAGGTGGTTCAACATTCACAAATCAGTCAATGTGATAGAACACATAAATAAAAGAAGACACAATAACTATACGGTCCTCTCAATTGATGTAGAAAAAAGCATTTGATAAAATATAGCATCCTTTCCTGATTAAAACTATTCAGAGTATAGGGATAGATAGAATATTCCTCATTTTCATAAAATCAATCTATGAAAAACCCACAGCAAATATCATTC
>ML093128.1:0-76845 GCA_003697995.1 Taxidea taxus jeffersonii | reverse complement strand
TGTCCATCAACAGATGAATGGATAAAGAAGAGGTGGTATATATATACGATGGAATACTATGCAGCCATCAAAAGAAATGAAATCTTACCATTTGCGACGACATGGATGGAACTAGAGCGTATTATGCTTAGTGAAATAAGTCAACTGGAGAAAGACAACTACCACATGATCTCCCTGATATGAGGAAGTGGAGATGCAACGGGGGTGGGAGTTAAGGTGGTAGGAATAGTAAAAATGAAAGAAGATGGTATCGGGAGGGAGAAAAACCAAAAGAGACTCTTAATGTCATAAAACAACCTTAGGGGGGTGGGGGGAAGAGGGGTTGGGTGAGGGTGGTGGGGTTACATCATATGTTTAAATAAAGCTTAAATAAATTAAAAAATAAATAAATAAATGTTAGAGGGAGCTATTTGAATGGAAGAAAATACTATAAATTAGAGGATGAAAATAAATATATTTGTAAATATTAGTCAAGAGATTCACAAAACAAAATATGTAAAATAAGACACCAAATACATACAACATGTGTGGGGGAAAGAAGTAAAGAATGGGTTCAAACTCAAGTGACCATTAACTTAATATAGGCTGCTATATGCAGAATACATTATATATATAAACCTAATTATAACCACAAATAATAAAAAGCAATAGATATGCAAAGAATAAAGATAAAAGTATGAAAATATATTCATATATTCATGTATATTATATATATATGTATATATTATATTATATACATATATAATAAAAGCTAATAAACCAGGAAAGAAAGAGAAGAAAGAATCAGAGAAAACTACAAAAAATCAAAAACAAGTAACAAAATGGCAATAAACACATACCTATTGATAACTACTTTGAATGTACATGGACTAAATACTCCAAAGATACAGAGTGACAGAGTGGTTAAAACAAACAAAAACATGAAATACCAGAACCATCTATATGCTGCCTACAAGAGACACATTTTAGACCTAAAGACACCTTCAGCCTTTAATGAGTGGATGGAGATACATTTATAATACAAATTGATGTCGAAAGAAAGAATGAGTAGCAATTAGTATTATCAGAAAAAATAGATTAAAAAAGAAAACAAAAAAATGGATTTTAAGACAAAGACTATAACACAAGAAAAAAAAGGATCTGAAAATAAGATTATACTGTATGTTAATAACTGGAATTTAAATCAAAACTTAAAAATAAAGGATGGACTTTATATAATAAAAAAGGGACATACCAAAAAAATAAAATAAACATAAATATGTATACACCCAACATAGGTGTATACATGAAAGAGTTAATAACCAATATAAAGAAACTAATTTATGTTACAATTAATAGAGCTAGGAAAATAGCAAACTAAAATGAAAAACAACAGAAAGAAGGAAATAATAATGATAAGAGCAAGAATAAAGAATACACAAAATAAAAAGGAGTTCAATGAAGTCAAGAACTCTTTCTTTGAAAAGTTTAACAAAATTGATAAAAGTCTAGCAAGGCTCAGCAAAAACAAAAATGGGGGCGGGTGGAGAGAGAACTCAAATCAACATAATCATTGCAAATGATAGTGGAGAAATAATAATGAACAGCACAAAAATACAAGCAAGTGTAAGAGAACATTATGAAAAATTATATGTAAACAATTGAAGAACATAGAAAAATGGATTAATTTGTAGGAACATGTAATTACCAAAACTTAGTCAGGAAAAATAATTTTAAAAATCAAGCATATAAATTAATAGCAATTAACTGAATCAGTTATCAAGAAACAAACAAAAGAAAAACCCAATAAGCAGAGGTCCAGGATCAGATGGCATCACAGGCAAATTCTGTTGAACTTTTTTTTTTTTTTTTTAAGATTTTATTTGTTTACTTGACAGAGAGAGTGAGAGAGCACAAGCAGAGATGGAGAAGCAGGATCCTCATTGAGCAGGGAGCTCAATGTAGGGTTGGATCTCAGGACATGAGATGAAGGCAAACACCTAACTACTTGAGCCACCCAGGCGCCCCTCTACCAATCTTTTAATAAAGAGTTAATACACATTCTTCCCAAACTATACCAAAAGATATAAGAGAAAGGGAAACTTCCAAATTTATTCTATGAGGACATTACCTTAATACCAAAATCAAATAGACATGCAAACATCAAACAAACAAAAAACATAAGGCAATGACTGTGATGAACATATATGCAAAAATCCTCAACAAAATACTAGCAAGACTTAAAAAAAATTCACCATGATCAGATGGGATTTTTCCCAGAATGCAAGAGTGGTTGAGTAACTCGGTGGTCACATCAATAAGAGAAAGGGGAAAAATGTAATCATTTCAATAGATGAAGAAAAAACTTGTGCCAAGGTTACTCCATTTATAATAAAAACTCTGGACAAAGTAGGTTTAAAGGGAACATGTTTCAACATACTGAAGGCATTATAAAAAATCCACAGAGAAAATATTACCCAATGAAGACAATCTGAGAACTTCTCCTCTAGGGTCAGGAAGAAGACAAAGATGTTTACTATCCCCACTTTTATTTAACATAGTACTGGAAGTCCTAGCCACGGAAATAAGACCACCACCACCACCCCCCAAAAAAGAAGTAAGGAAAATAAAGGCATCCAAATTCATAAGGAAGAATTAAAATTTTCATTATTGTCAAATGACATGATAGAGACTCCACCCAAAAATTGTTAGAACTGATACATAAATTCAGGAAAATCGCAGAATGCAACGTCAATGTAAAGAAGTCCCTTACATTCTTATATACTAAAAATGAAGGAGCAGAAACATAAATTAAGAAAACCATCCTATTTTTAACTAATTATTTGGTTTTGGGGTGTTGAGTTTAATAAGTTCTTTCTTTTAAGATTTTTATTTATTTATTTGACAGAGAGAGATCACAAGCAGACAGAGAGACAGACAGAGAGGGGAGGCAGGTACGCTGCTGGGAAAAGTCTGATGCAATGCTCCATCCCAGGATCCAGAGACCATGACCTGAGCTGAAGGCAGAGGCTTAACTCATTGAACCCTATTAAACTCAGAGTTTAATAAATTCTTTATGTATTTTGGATACTAACCTTCATCACATATGTCAGTTGCAAATATCTTCTCCCATTGCAATGGGAGTTTAGTTTTGTTTTATTATTTAGTTTTTAGTTTTGATTATTTCCATTGCTGTGTAGAAACTTTTCTTTTTGACGAAGTTCCAATCATTTATTTTTTTTCCATTTGTACCAAAACAATAATATATCTAGAAATAAACTTAGCAAAAAAGGTGAAAGGCATGTAATCTGAAAATTACAAAACACTGATTAAAGAAATTGAAGAAAACACAAAGAAATGGAAAGGCATTTAATGATCAGTCATTGGAAAATGCAAATTGTTAACTAACTAACTAAATAACTAACTAAATAACTAACATAATATAATAAAAATATACCAACAGCAGTTTTTACAAAATTAAAACAAACCTTCCTAAAATTTCTGTGGAACAACAACAGCATCATCAACAACAACATGAATAGCCAAAACAAACTTAAAAAGAAAAGAAAAGCTGGAGGCATCACAATTTCAGACTTCAACTTATATTACAAAGTTGTCTCAATAAAAACAATATAGTACTGGAACAAAAATAGACATGTAGGTTATTGGAACAGAAGAGAAAACCCAGAAAACAATATAGTGCTGAAACAAAAATAGACATGCAAGTTACTGGAATAGAAGAGAAAACCCAGAAATAAACCCACAGTTATATGGTCAATTAGACTTAGATAAAAGAGGAGAAAATACTTAATGAGAAAAACAGTCACTTCAACAAATGGTTTAGGGAAAATTGGACAGCTATATGCAAAAGAATGAAACTGAAACACTTCTTTATGCCATACACAAAAAATAAATCCAAATGGATTCAAAACATTAATGTGTTACCTGAAATCACACACACACACACACACACACACACACACAATAGAAGAGAGCCCTGAAAGTAACGTTTCTGACACTGGCTACAGCAAAATTTTTCTAGATATGTTTCCTGAGGAAAGGGAAACAAAAGTAAAAATAAACTACTGGGATCTTATGAAAATAAAAAGCTTCTACAAAGAGAAGGAAACAATCACAAAAACAAAACCTACTGGATGGGAGAAGATATATATATATATATATATATATATATATATATATATATACTGGCATAACTCAACACTGAAGAAACAAGAAATACAATTTTAATGAAGCAGAAGACATGAACAGGATTTTCTCCAAGAAGACATCCAAATGGCCAAAAAACACATTGAATTATGCTCAAAATCACTCATCATCCAGGAAATGCAAATCAAAACTACACTGATGTGCCATGTCACATGTATCAGAATGGCTAAAATCAAGAACACAGGAAACAATAAGTGTTATTGAGGATTTGGAGAAAAAGGAATCCTTTAGCATTGTTGGTGAGAATGCAAACTGATACATTGGTACATGCATGCATCAAATAACATAATTATTTTTTGCATATTTATTTCTTTAATGAAAAATAATTTAAAAATTGGATACATTTTCATGAATTCTATAGGAAAAGAAAGATAGTTTTACATGTAAGAGATGCAAAAGTTTTATTTAATATGAATCATTTATTCATTTTTACACTTTGTTATTTGTATGGTAAAAATCCAAAGTTGTTAGAGAATATTTGGGGACATGATTGAAGGTCACATGTGACTGAGAAACAATACCAGCTGTTTAATCCAGTGACAATAAAGCATTAGCACTACACTTTAAAAAGTACAGAACATGGTTGAAAATATCTAAGATAGCTTTGCATTCTTTCCAAATAATTAGAAATTATTAGAAATAAGTCAATATAATAATAATTAATAAATAAATAATTATAAATAAGTCAATAAATAAATAATTATTAATTAATTAATTAATAATTAGAAATAAGTCAATATAAGCTAAGAAATTTATTTTATGAGATATAGATTCTATAGGTAGATTATACACAATGCAATAAAAAAATCATATTGTAGGCATTAATTAATAATTCAAAAGAAAGTCCATCCACAACTTGGTACCTAACATGCGTTTTTTAAGGTACTGTGACTGTTGAAGAGCCTCATTAAAAAAAAAAAATCTAGGGAATAAAATAGAGAAAATAAGTTATTCAATGACCATAATTATAAGCATTGTGAACAATAGAAGAAATTCCTTTAGAAAGTTATACTACAAATGGGGAGATTTTTTGTCATAGAAGATCACTAATTAGGAAACATCACACCTACAAGTTAGCTAGGCAGAATGCTATTATCCAAACTTTGAATCAGTTAACTCATCACTTGAGCATTCATGCCCTTAGGTGTATGTGGGCACATTACCTTTTTTGTCTCAAGTCATTGCAGAGTTAAGAATGAAGAAACTGGGGGCACCTGGGTGGCTCAGAGGGTTAAAGAATGAAGAAACTGATGAGAAATTATGCTGTGATCAGTAAGACTAGACCATTGATTGATGTTAGATAGTACTCAGTGGAGTGAGACCCTAGTTCACAATTTTTGTGCAGCAATTTTGTAAGACCCTGGTTCATGTCCTGGTTCCTAAGGATGTAAACTACAGGGTTGTGTCTTGGAGGTACCACAGTTTAGATCACAGAAAGCATCCCGTTTATAATGGAGGGTGGACTTGAGGATGGTTTGAATAAATAAAATAAGCAGTTATAATAAAGAATAATAAAAAAATGAAGGGGGAAGCATGTTGAGAGTTTTTGATTGGCTTTTGTGGTTGGAATCTTCAGCACAGTGGAGAAAATATAAATATAAGAGATCACAATACATATGATATAAGACATGCCTACACATGTACCTATTCCAATACTGGTATAAACTATCAGGAGTGTTTCAGAACAGGATATTCTTAGCAATGATAAAGCATCACAGAAAAACTGTGGGATCACATTGCAATCACAAAATGGTACAAAAATGTGCCAGCAGTGTACAATGCTCCAAGGAGTCCCCCAGAAGCCGAGGAAACACCTGCCATAATTACATAAGCACCACCATTCATGATGACCATGTAGTGCCAGGGACAGTATATAGCTACACAGCAATCATAAGACATGGCAGTGAGGTCAAATATCTCACCTGATGAGAAGGAAGTCATTAAAAATAGATGGAAGTGATATCTGGATGGCTCAGTAGATTAAGCCTCTGCCTTTGGTTCAGATCTCAGGTCCTGGAATCAAGCCCCACATAGGGCTCTCTGCTCAGCAGAAAGCCTGCTTCCCCTGTCTCTCTGTCTGTCTCTCTGCCTACTTGTGACCTCTCTCTCTCTCCTTCTCTGTCAAGTAAACAAATAAAATATTTCAAAAATAAACACAAATAAATAAAAGTAGCTGGAAGGCACATCACATCCTTAAGTAGAAATGGGATTGCTGTAAGTTAGTCTGTTGACAGTGAATTTCGGTATTGGGACAGACACAAGGAATACATCCAGAGAAGATATGTTCTTCAGGAAAAAGTGCATTTGTGCTTGTAGTTGCAGTCAAGGGTAGCGAGAGTAATGATGAGAAGTTTACTCATTAGGACAGCCAGGTAAATCACTAGGAAGAGCACCCCATATAATATCTGAAACTCAGATATCAGAAAACCCCACAAAGAGAAATCCTGTTACCAAAGTGATATTGGTTGTGGGAAGCCATGTAGTGTGTTGAGGTATGGACCAAACCAAGCCCTGCCCCGAGTCTCCTTGACATCCAAAGGTTAAACACCTCAGGATGGAAAAGTTGAGTAGTGCTGAGAAAGGGTTTGAGCTATGTGTTCCACACCCATCTACTCAACTCCTGCTTTGGCTTATCAGGAACAGAATTTTACAAACCCTGATCATCAATCTATGACAGGACCTTGTTGCTCCTACACGGGCCATAAAACTACATCTCGTACTATCTTCTATCTCTCTTATCAATAGTAACCTGCCTTTAAGCAGCTGCCATATGGCATCAGGATGTCTGCACGTAGTCCTCTGGTATGTAGCAATGGGAACCCTTGAAACTGTTTTACTACCGATACAGGTGGTCACTTTCTTTGTTCTGTTAGATATATATAGTGGTGCATGGTTCTGAATAAAGTTTACACTGCTTGGGCATCATCCTCTGTGTCCCTCCCATCCTCATCTCTTTGCATCTTATCGTCATTTCACCATCCTCTTACCCTCTCGACCCCGGTCGTGTTGTCACGCTGGCAGCAACAATTGGTCATGCCTGATTGTCTTCATTGCCTGTCAACACAAAGAGATACACAAATAAATAAATAAATAAATAAATAAATAAATAAATAAATAAATTTATACATCTAAGAAGAATAATATTCAGGGCAAGATGGTGGAGGAGTAGGAGACCCTGTTTTGACCAGTCCACTGAATTGAGCTAAATATGTACCAGAGCATTCTGAATACTTGTGAAATCAGTATGAGATGTAAGATTATACACTTCTGGATCTCTATGGGGGAAAAGATGATCAGTGGAGAGGTAGAGAGGATTGGGAGTGCTCAGATTGATATCAGAGGATAAGGGGGAGGGAGCCACCAGAAGCGACCAACTGGGAAGTAATACCTCAAAGCAAAAGTGCCCTTTGCTTGGGGACCAAAATTAGCTTGGATATTGGTTAACAGCAATCAAAAAGAACAAAGGGTCTTAAGGGGCATTTGGTGGGAATGGATTGCCACAGGCATGGACCTAAGACCATGGTCCCAGGGTGGTCACAGCTGGTGCCCACCTGGGCCTGAAAAAGCCTGCCATTGTTTCCATCCAGAGGCCCCTGGGCCTGCAGCCTTCCAAGATCTACACTGCCTCTGGGTCTGAGTGGACCCGGCATGGGTATGGACCTGAGACAGCAGCCCTGACATGGCAACCAGGAGGATTGGCCCCACCCAGACCAATATCACTCCAAGTTTTAGTGGCATGGGGGTACATAGACAAGTGGGGGCCTCAGGTGAACACTGAGATGGTGGCTGGGTGGGCACAACCTATGGGAGGTTCTGGTGTTCAGCAGAATTTGCAGAGGGGGACTCTGTGTGTTCTGGACCATCCAGAGGGGAGCAGACTGTGCATTCTTTCTGAGGTAGAAGTCTGGGTGCAAAAAGTTTACTGTGCTCTGACCCTCCAAAAAGGCAAAAAGCTACCAAAAGACAAAAACCTCCAGAGAACAAAACCTGAAAAACTGGTTTCCACAGAGCCCATGCCCCTTGATAGGGGGCAGGGTGACTCAGCCCAAGCAAGACTGACTGAAAAGCAAAGTGGCAGGGCCCTCTCCCAGAAGACAAGTGAAAATAACAAGGGGACAACAACCACAGGGTCCCCATACAATTGTAAAACCCCACCATCCGGGGAAAACAATATATTAAGTTCCCAATATTGCCCCAAAACATGTATATTTCATAAATTCATTCTTTTTCCTTTTTTTTTAATTTGTTCTCAGGATTTTTGTTCTTTTAATTGTTTTTAACTTACTTGCCATTACAAATGGATGTTTAATACAACATACTCCACAATAACTTTTTAACTCGAACATTTTCATACATAAGCCTTTGTTTATTTTTTTTTTTTTAAGGTTTTATTTAATCATTTGAAAGAGAGAAAGAGGGACGTCTGGGTGGCTCAGTTGGTTAAGCAGCTGCCTTCGGCTCAGGTCATGATCCCAGCGTCCTGGGATCGAGTCCCACATCGGACTCCTTGCTCAGCAGGGAGCCTGCTTCTCTCTCTGCCTCTGCCTGCTACTCTGTCTGCCTGTACTTGCTCTCTCTCCCTCTCTCTCTGACAAATAAATAAATAAAATCTTTTAAAAAAAGAAAAAAAAAGAAAGAGAGAAAGAGAGAGAGGGAGAGAGAGCAGACACCTTACCAACTGAGCCACTCTGGCACCCCTGAATAGTATGACTCTTGTTCCTGTGAATATTTTATTCTCATGTGTTCTTCATCTAGCACTTAATTTTTTTATAAAAATATAATGTATCTTTAGCCCCAGGGGTACAGGTCTGTGAATCGCCAGGTTTACACACTTAACAGCACTCACCGTAGCACATACCCTTCCCAATGTCCATAACCCCACCACCCTCTCCTGACACCCCCCAGCAACCCTCAGTTTCTTTTGTGAGATTAAGAGTCTCTTATGGTTTGTCTCCCTCCTTATCCCAACTTGTTTCATTTATTCTTTTCCTACCCCTCAAACCCCCCACGTTGCATCTCCACTTCCTCATATCAGGGAGATCACATGATAGTTGTCTTTCTCCGATTGCCTTATTTCGCTAAGCATAATACCCTCTAGTTCCATCCACGTTGCTGCGAGTGGCAAGATTTCATTTCTTTTGATGGCGGCATAGTATTCCATTGTATATATCTACCACTTCTTTATCCATTCATTTGTGGATGGACATCTAGGTTCTTTCCAAAGTTCGGCTATTGTGGACATTGTTGCTATAAACATTCGGGTTCCTTTCAGATCACTACGTTTGTATCTTTAGGGTAAATACCCAGTAGTGCAATTGCTCGGTCATAGGGTAGCTCTATTTTCAACTTTTTGAGGAAACCTCATGCTGTTTTCGGAGTGGTTGCACCAGCTTGCATTCCCAACAAGAGTGTAGGAGGGTTCCCCTTTCTCTGCATCCTCACCAGCATCTGTCATTTCCTGACTTGTTAATTTTAGCCATTCTAACTGGTGGAAATTTGTATCTCAATGTGGTTTTGATATGAATTACTTTTATTGGGTTATCATGCTGAATATTTTCTCATGTGTCTGCTACCCATTTTTATATCTTCATTGGAGATGTGCCTGTTAATGTCTTCTCTTCATGTCTTCAGCTCATTTTTTGATGTGATTATCTACTTTTTTGGGAGAGGTGTTGAGTTTGAGGAGTTCTTTATAGATCTTGGAAATCAGCCGTTTGTCTGTAGTGCCTCTTGTGAATATTTTCTCCCATTCCATGGGTTGCCTCTTTGTTTTGTTGACTGCTTCCTTTGCTGAGCAGAAGCTTTTTATCTTGATGAAGTCCCAAAAGTTCATTCTCTCTTTTGTTTTCTTTGCTTTTGAACACATGTCTTGAGAGACGTTGCTGTGGTCGAATTTGAAGAGGTCACTGCCTATGTTCTTTTCCAGGATTTGGATGGATTTCTGTCTCACTCTGGTTTTGATTTGGATTTTTCTCATGATAAGCAATATTGAGCATTTTTTCATCTGTCAGTTGGCCATTTGTATTTCTTTCCTTGGGGAAAGGCCTGTTCATGTATTTTGCCCATTTCTTGAGTGGATCATTACTATGATTATTATTATTATTATTATTATTATTATTATTATTTTGGGTGTTGAGTTTGAGAAGCTTTTAATATATTTTGGATACTAGCAATTCATGCGACAAGTGATTTGCAAATATATTCTCTCATTCTGTTTGTTTACTTTTATTCTTGTTAACTGTAACCTTCACTGTGCAAAAACTTTTTTTTTTCCCCTTGAGGGAGTCCCAGTAGTTCATTATTGCTTTACTCTCCCCTGACTCGAAAGGTCTATCTAGCAAGAAGTTGCTGCAGGTGAGCCCAAAGTGGTTGTTGCCTATGTTCTGCTCTAGGATTTGATGGATTTCTGTCTCAAATTTAGTTTTGTCATCCATTTTGATTTTACATTTGTGTATGTTGTATGTTTCCAGGTCCATTCTTCTGTCCGTGCCTGTCCAATTCTTTAATATCCATGTAATTAAGTTCTAGTTTTTCTTCTGTTATTCATTGTTAAGATTTATTACATTTTTTATAAGAAAAGATAATTTATATGTTCCAAAATTTTAAGTTTACTACAACTTATTTCATAGCCTTATATATGGCCAGTCCTAGTTACTGGTCTATATGGATTAAGAAAATAGCATATTCATATGTTGTTTAAGGATTTTTTAAGAGAAATGATTCTATTTATTTTTTATTATTTTTTAAAGATCTTGTTTTTTTTTTTTTTTTAAGACCTTGTTTTTTTATTTGACAGAGAGAGAGAGAGATAGTGAGAGAGGGAACACAAGCAGGGTTAGTGAGAGAGAGGGCAGCAGGCTTCCTGCTGAACAGGGAGCCCAATATAGGGCTGAATTCCAGGACACTTGGATCATGACCTGAGCTGAAGGCTGCTGTTTAATGACTGAGCCACCCAGTTGCCCTGATTTTATTTTTTAAAAATTTTATTTTTATTATTTATTTGAGAGAATGAAAGAAGAAAACAGAGAGCGTGAGATGGTGGAGAGTCAGCAGATGAGGCAGACTACCTGCTGAGCAGGAAGCCTGGTGCAGGACTTGATCATGGGATTCCAGGATCATTACCTGACCTTAAGGCAGTAGCTTTACCAACCGAGTCACCTCGGTGCCCCTGGGAAAGTGTTTTGTGTATATCTGTTGAGGCTGATTACTTTATAATGTTTTCAAATACCCGCCGTTTTTTTTTTTTTTATTTAACTTCTGTCTGATTGTTTGATCCATTATTGAAAGAGGGATGCTGAAGTTTCCAACTATTACTGTAAACTACTCTCCAAGTGGTTTTTCATTCAGTTCTTTAATATTTGCTTCCCATATTTTGGGAATCAGATATTTGGCCCAAAAATGCTTATAATCATTTTATCTTGTTAGTTCAAATTCAACTATAAATAATACATAATGTCGATGTATCTCTTATGAATTAATTTATTTTATATTATTTTATTGTATTTTATTTTTTCAGTGTTCAAGGTTAATTTTTTTTTTTTTATGCACCACACCCATGGTTCCATGCAATACATGCCCTCTTTAATACCCTCCACCAGGCTAATGCATCCCCCAGCCCCCTCCCTTCCAGAACCCTCAGTTTGCTTCTCAGAGTTCACAGTCTCTCATGATTCATCTTCCCCTCGATTTCCCCCAGTTCACTTTTCCTTTCCTTCTCTTAATGTTCTCTGTGTTATTCCTTATGCTCCACAAGATGTTCATAGCAGCAATGGTTGCAATCGCCAAACTATAGAAAGATCCTGGATTCCTCTCAACAGATGAATGGATAAAGAAGATATGGTCCATACCAGCCCTATTGGAATATTACAAGTCCATCAGAAAGGATGAATACCCAACTCATGAATATTTTTTTACTTAAAATCCACTTTATCTCATATTACTCTAACTTTATATTTTTCTGACTATGCTTTGCATGGATTATATTTGATTCATATATTTTCATTTTTCACAGTATTGACACTTCATAAATATACACTGCATATCTTATGGCGAGTGTATATCTATATCTCTCTAGATCTATAGCATCTATATTCCATTCTGAAAATGTATGGTGTAACTAGGATATTTAATCCACTTACATTTACAGTACTGTGTTATAAATGTGGACTATATTTTGACATTTTGCCATTTGTTTTCTGTATGTCTTATAATTTGTTTCTTAATTTCCCCAGTACTGCTTTACTGCTTGTGTGTGTGTGTGTGTGTGTGTGTGTGTGTGTGTGTGTGTGTGTGGTTGATTTTATTTTGTAGTGACATGGTCAAATTCCCTTTCTTTTCCTTTTTTATATAAAAAGAAATTATGTTTATGGCCTTGAAATAAAATTGGTCTTATTAACTAAGGTATAGAGAATCAACAGAATAGCAGCACATGGCTAGCTCTGTCCTTAAACATCTGCCTTCGGCTCACATCATAATCCCAGAGTCCTGGTATCCAGCTCCACATTGGACTCCCTGCTCAGTGGGAAGCTTGCTTCTCCCTATCCCACTCCCCCTGCTTGTGTTCCTCTCTCAGGGTCTCTCTCTCTTTCAAATAAATAACTAAAATATTTTTTTTAAAAAGAATGAACATAATATATACCATATTGATACTAATTATATTTTCAGTATATTGTATTTTTCAATTTATATTCAATTTAATTAACATATACTGTATTATCTTTTTCAGAGGTTGTGTTTTACTAAATACATAGTAGAGAAGGGGTAAATGGGTGATGGGCCTTAAGGAGGGTGCATGATGTGATGAGCACAGTATGATATACTCAACTAATGAATTGTGGAACACTACATCAAAACCTAATGAGGTACTATATGTTGACTATTTGAACATGATAATAAAAAAATTAAAAAAAATACTTTTCTTTAAGATTGTAATGGGGATTACATATAACAAATTACAGATTTAAAATTTAAATTTGAATTCATAATTAAATTTTGTTTGTTACAAATATTCACTTAAATTCTAGTTATTGGGCACCTGGGTGGCTCAGTGGGTTAAGTCTCTGCCTTCAACTCAGGTCATGATCATGGGGTCCTGGGATTGAGCCCCATATCAGGCTCCTTGCTCAGCAGGGAGCCTGCCCCCCCCATCTGCCTACCTCTACACCTACTTGTGATCTCTGTCTGTCAAATAAATAAATAAAATCTTTAAAAAATAAATTCTAGTTAATTAACATATTGGGTAATATTGGTTTCAGGAGTAAAATTTAGTGATTCATCCCTTATATGTATCACCTATTGCCCATCACAAGTGCCTCCTTAAATCTTGTCACTCATTTACCCCAAACCCAACCCACTTCTCTCCACCAACCCTCAGTTTGTTAACTAGAGTTAAGTCTTTGGGGCACCTGGGTGGCTCAGTGGGTTAAAGCATCTGCCTTCAGCTCAGATTATGATCCCAAGATCCTGGGATCAAGCCCCATGGGTCATGGGATCAACCCTGTGGGTCCTGGAATCAATCCTAGCATTGGGCTCTCTGCTCAGCAGGGAGCCTGCTTCTCCCACTCCCTCTCTGCCTTTCTGCCTACTTATGATCTCTTTCTGTCAAATAAATAAATAAAATCTTTAAAAAAAAACATTATTTTATGGTTCATTTCCATCTCTCTCTTTTTCTTCTCTTCCCCTTTATTCATCTGTTCTGTTTCTTAAATTTAATCACATCTATAAACTATATTAGAATACATAATTTCTCCTCACTTTAGATATTAATTTTCTCCTCAAAATTAATTATTTATATTTCATGTACAGACTAATATTTTTCTCATATGTATGTCTTCTAATTTCTTGAGGAATTTTAAATTAAGTTAACAAATCCATATTACAACATCATTTTATTTCAACCTGAAATAGTGTCCCTTTGACACTTCTTATAAGACAGGCCTAGTAATAAAAACTTTCTCTGCTTTTATATATGTCTTCGTTTCTTTCTTCTTTTTGGAAGGATAATTTTGCAGTTACAATATTTTCAGTTGACAGTTTTTATTCTGCCATCACTTTGAATATATTTTTCACTGTGTTCAGTTCTCAATTTCTGCTGAGAACTCAGAGGATATACTTACTGATGTTCTCTTGTACATGACAAGTCACATTTATCTTGCTGCTTTCAATATATTTTTCTCAAATTTTCATAGTTTGTGTCTTTGTATGGATCTCTCCGAGGTTACCCTACTTGAGATTTGCTGCTAAGTTCCTTGGATTGTATAATCATATCTTTCATCAATTTTGAGATTTAGCCACTTTTTTTTTTTTTTTTCATTCAAATGATCTCTCTGCCTCTTTCACTTTAATCTTCTTCTGGGATTCCTATAACACATCTATTGTTCTACTTAATGATGTTCCAGGTATACAATTGGCTATATTCACATTTCTCTTGTCTTTTTGACTTTTTGCTCATTTGTCTTTTGTATTTTTGCTCCTCAGAATCTATAAATATGACCCTGTCTTCATTTTTGTTACTGCATTTTTTTCTGACTGTTCAAATGTTCCATTGTATCTTCCTAGTGACTTTTTCATTGTAGTTTTCAACTTTAGAATTTCTGATTGTGTTTTTGTTTTGTTTTGTTTTGTTTTGTTTTAGAATTCATATCTCTTTGGTAACATTCTCATTTTATTTACCTGATATTTCAGACAAAATCCATTTAGTCATTGTCCATGTTTATATTTACTCATTTTATCATAGAAGTTAATTTAAATTTGTTTTGACTAGGAAATCTTATCTCTGTGTTTCCTAAAGGACAGTTTCTATCAATATATTTTGTTTCAACATGAAGACTAGGTTTTCCTACTTCTTTGTAATCCTTGTGATTTTTTTTTTTTTTTACTGTTGTTGTTATTGGCCCCAAAATAGGCACCGGAAATTTAAAGCAACAACAACAAAAAACAAACAAACAAGCAAACAAACAAACAAAAAAACACAAAACAACATAGCCATCTCTCCCAGTTTATGCAGTTTTCCTATGTCCATTATTATAGTACCATGCAAGTAGTGCCTTTAAACTCTTCTGTGCTCTGCCAATTTATTTCTCCCCATCACATGATCCTGGAAACTACTGAGCTTTCAATGTCTTCATAGTTCTGCTTTTTCCAGAATATTTTATAGTTGAAATTTCAGAGTATATAGTGTTTTCAGATTGGCTTTCTTCACTTAACAATATGTATATAAAGTTGTTCCATGCCTTAACATGGATTGATAAGCTGACATCTTGTTAGCTTCCAAGTTTTTGCAATTATAAATAAAACCGTGATAAATATCTACATGTAGTTTTTTAGAAAATATATTTTTATTTGTTCAGAGAGATAGAGTACAAAAAGGTAAAACAGAAGGTGGAGGGAGAAGCAGGTTCTCCTTGAGCAAGAAGCCCAAAGATGGATTGGATACCAGGATACTGGGATCATGACTGGAACGAAAGTCAGATGCCCAACTGTCTGAGCCACTCAGGCATCCTGAAGTGTAGTTTTTGTGTGTATATGTTTTCATGATTTTGTGGACTGCTGGATTGCATGGCTAAGATAAGTTTAGTTTATTAAGAAACTGTCAATCTATATTCCAAAGTAGTTGTGTCATTTTGCAGCCTTGCCAGTAAAAATGATTAGTTCTGTTGTGCCACATCATCATCAGCATTTAGTCTTGATGTTGCCTGGACTTCGGCCATTCAAATAGATATGTAGTAATATCTTACTTATGCTTTAATTTGCATATAACTGATGACACATAATGTGAAACATTGTATACTATGCTTATTTGTCATCTATCTTTTTTAGTGATGGGTCTATAGGACTCAGTCTGTTTTCTTAAGTTATTTTTTTCATTGTTGATTTCAAAAGGTTTTGTATATTCACAAAAACAATTTTTATCACATATACTTTTTAGGAAGTTATGCTTTCAAAATTTTCTGAATCAGGGGCTTCCTCTTCATTTTTAATTCTTTCTTTCATAGGTCGTAAGATTTAATTTTAATAAATGTAGTGTATTGATTCTTTTTTTTTTTTAATAAGTTATGCCTTGGAACCGACGGTTGTGAGCCCCATGTTGTGTGAAGATATTTCTTAAAAAAAAATAAGTTATGTGTTGGCATTATATCTAATGGTCATTTTCACATGTGACATCATCTAGGTTTCTCCTGTGTTGTCACCTACAAATATTGTAGTTTTACATTTTACATTTAGGTCTACAATGCATTTAGAGTTAATTTTGGTGAAGAATATAAAGTGTTTTTCTAGATTTTTTTTTCTTCAGTATGTCCTTTTATTCTAGCATCATTTTGAAAAGATAATATTTGCTTCACTGTGTTGTCTTTGTTTCTTTGACAAAATTCAGTTAACTCTATCTACATTGGTATTCTCGTTCTCCTTCCTCTTCCTCTTCCACTTCCCCTTCCTCTCCTCTCCTCCTCGTCCTCCTCCTCATCCTCGTCCACCTCCCTCTCCTCCTCCATCTCCTCCTCCTCCTCCTCTTCTTCTTCTTCTTCTGCCACTTATATCTTCATGTAATCTCACACCAGACTACCAGTGATGATTTTTGCAGCTTTATAGAAATTCTTGAATTTGGTAATCATCCATATTTCAACTTTCTTCTTTTTCAATATAATGTTGGCTATTCTACATATATATTTTTTCTCCCATATAAGGTTTATAATCACTTTGTCAATGTCCAAAAAATAATGGTGTAATTTGATATAGATTTCAATAAATTATAAATAAAATTATTAGAATCAATATGTTCACAACATTGTCTTCCTATCCATGAAACTAAATCATCTATACATTTATTTAGTTTTAACTGCATTCCTCAGAATTGTTGGCATATTCCTTAGAGCTGTGAAATTTATTTTATTTTATTTGTACCTAAGGATACTTTTTATCTTTCCTTCCCTCTTTCTTTTTTTCTTGGATGCTAATGTAAATGATATTATGTTTAACATTTCATATTACACTTGTTCACTGATGACATATAGCATAGGGAAAGGTTGCAGTTTGTATATTAACATTTTGTCTTGCAAATTTGCTAAATTATTTATTATTTCATAAAAGCTTCTATTTTCTCTTTGATTTTCTAACCAATTATAGCTCATGTATGAGCAAAGGCAATTTAAATGTTTTCTTCTCAATGTATATACATTCCATTTCTTTTGTTTTTCTAATTAAATTTCCTAATACTTTCTGCACAATGTTGAAAAGGAGTAGTGAGAGGGAACATACCTGCATTGCTCCTGATCTTAGTGTGAAAGTTTCTAGTTTCCTACAATTAACTATACAGTTTTAGTAGGCTTCTTGTAGTTATTTTTATTTTTTGCCACGTTGAACTGTTACCTCTATTCTTAGTATATTAAGAGTTTTAATTTCGAGTGGGTATCAGATATTAAACAAAGTTCTTTAGGTATTTGTTCATATGGCCATATGTTTATTTTCTTCTTTAGTCTTTTGATATAATGAATTGCATTAAGTGATTTTGAAATGTCCAATCAAACTCACATAATGGAAATAAATCCACTTATTTGTGATGTGTAATTCTTTTCATACATTGCTGCATTCAATTTGTAGATTGTTTAAAGATGTTTGCATCTATGTTCATAAGAGACACTGATGTGTCATTTTTATATCATTGCTGGAATTATAATAGCATAATGATGATATCATAGAAGGAATCAGAAGTATTCCAATTCCTTTTATTCCCTTAAAGCAATTTTAGGTAATTTTTTTTAAAGGTTTTATTTATTGGGACGCTTGGTGGCTCAGTTGGTTAAGCGGCTGCCTTCGGCTCAGGTCATGATCCCAGCGTCCAGGGATCGAGTCCCGCATCGGGATCCTTGCTCGGCAGGGAGCCTGCTTCTCCCTCTACCTCTGTCTGCCACTCTGTCTGCCTGTGCTCGTGCTCTCTCTCTCTCTCTCTCTCTCTCTCTGACAAATAAATAAATAAAATCTTTTAAAAAATCTTTAAAAAATATTTTATTTATTTATTTAACAGAGAGAGAGATCACAAGAAGACAGAAAGGCATGGGGAGTGAGAGGCGGAAGCAGGCTTCCCGCTGAACAGAGAGACCAATATGGGGCTTGATCCCAGGACCCTGTGATCATTACCTGAGCTGAAGGTGGAGGCTTAACCCACTGAACCATCCAGGCACCCCTGTAGGTAAATATTTTAATCTGTTCTTTCAAAGTTTAATAAAATTCACCATTGAACCTACCTGAGCTTGTGGTTTCTGTTTTGGAAGGTTATTAATGATTTATTCAATATATTGAATAGATAAAGACCTCTTCATTTTGTCTATTTCTTCTTAATGAATTTTGGCAAACTGTGTCTTTCAAAAATGTGTCTGTTTCCACTAAGCTATCAAACTTGTTACCTTTGAGTTATTCATAGTATTCCTTTACTCTCCTTTTAATTTCAATCGGATCAGTATTAATGTCCCCTTTTTCATTTCTGATATTAATCAATTGTGTCCTCTCCATTTTTTATTATTTAATTAGCCTGATTGGAGTTTTATCAATTTTATTAATATTTTGTAAGGATTAATTTAAATTTCACTTAGTTAAGATAGAGCATAATATTAGTTTCAAGTGTACAATATGGTGATTCAACCTTCCATACCTCACCTAGGTCTCATCACAAAACAAGTGCACTTTTTAATCGAATCACCTAATTTCAAATGATTTTTCTTCTTTTTCTTGATTTTCTCCATTGATTTCACTGATTTTGTTCAAGTATTTATTATTCCTATATTTCCTTTTCTTTTTTTGTTACATTGTAAATAATTTAATTTTGTTACATTGTACTTATTGATCTAGTATTTATATTTCCTGAGATTTGAATGTAAATTATTGGTATTAGACTTTTCTTTCTTAATATATGAATTTGACCCAACACCTTTCCATGTAAACCATGTGTCTCTGCATACAATGTAATTCACTAAGTTTTGTACTTTTTTAAAATGTATTTCAACAGTTTAGGGGAAACCGGGTGCCTTGGGTAGAAGAACATGTGGCTTTTGACATTGGGTTGTGAGTTCAATCCCTCATCTGGTTGTAGAGATTATAAATAATTAAACTAAAAAAATAAAAATGTTCTTAAGATTTATGTGTTTGTCTATGTTATTTAGATGTATGTTTTTTAATCCTCACATATGTTGGAATGTTTAATTTAGCTCTCAACTTTGATTTCTAGTTTCATTGCATTATATTCTGACAACAGACTTTATATTAACATTGGTAAAAGTGTTTTTGCAAGTCAGAATGTGATGTATTTTGGTGTATATTCCATACAAGTATGAAGTAATGTGTGTGATAATGATATTGGAATAAGTCTATACATGTTCATTCTGTGGAGTTTTTTTTTTATCATTCCCATGTTTATTTAAATTCTAATTTGGTAACATATATGGTGAAATTGATTTCACTTGTAGAATTTAATGACTCTTCATTCACACATAACACCCAGAGCTCATCACAGCACATATATTCCATAACACCCATTACCCACTTAACACATCCCCCTCCAACTTCCTCCATCAACCCTAGGTCTTTTTCTACATTTAGGAGTTCCTTATGGCTTGCTTCCCTTTGTTGTTGGTGATATTGTTTAATATCCCTGTGCTTATCTGTTTTGTTTTTAAATTCCACATATGAGTGACATGATATGGTATTTGCCTTTCTCTGACTGACATAATTTTATTACTGTAACAAACTTGTTCTGTCAACCTCATGGGGAATGGCAATATTTCATCCTTTTGGGTGAGTTACACACACACACACACACACACACACCCTTAAGGTAAATACCTAGCACTGTGATTGCTGTGTCATTGGGTAGTTTAAATTTGATTTTGGTCATACCTCCATATTGTTTTCCAGAGTGGCTGCACAAGTTTGCATAACCACTAAGAGTGTCAGAGGCTTCCTCTAGCTCCGCACCATCACCAGCATCTGTCGTCTTCTCTTTTGTTAATTTTAGTCATTCTGATAGCTGTGAGGTGATATCTCATCCTGGTGTTGATTTGCTTTTACATGATGATGAATAATGTTGTATCTCATCCTGGTGTTCATTTGCACTTACATGATGTTGAATGATGTTGAGTATATTTTCATCTGCCTGTTTGTCTTCTGTATGCCTTCCTTGGGGAAATAAAGTGTTCATATGTTCTGTGCATTTATTAAGTGGAATATTACATTTTGGGATGCTGAGGTTGGTAAATTCTTTAGGGACTGATAAGAAATTAGCAAGTATATTCTCCCATTTGGTAGGTTTTCAGTTGTATTGATTGTTTCCTTTGATGTGAAGATTTTTTTTTTTTTAATCTTGATGGGTTCCAATGGTTCACTTTAACTTTTGCTTCCCTTGACTCAGGATACATATTTAATAATAAATTTCTATAACTGATGACAAAGAAGTGACAGCCTGTGTTCTCCTCTAGGTTTTGATTCTTTCCTATCTTATTTAGGATTCAAATATTTTGAATTTATTTTCGTGTATGTTGTAGGAAAATGGTCCAGTTTCATTATTCTTCCATGTTGTCATCTAGTTTTGCCAATACCATTTGTTGAAGAGAGTGGCTTTTGTTCAATTGGATATTTCTTCATTATTTGTTGAATATTAGTTGACCATAGACTGGAGGGTCTATTTCTTGGGGCTCTATTCTGTTCCACTGATCTATGTGTCCGCTTATGCAGAAGTACACTACTGTTTCAATGACTACAGCTTTATAAATAGAGCTTAAAACCTGGAAAAGTGATACCTCCAGGATTGTTTATTCTTTGAGAACTATTTTGGCTGTTGGAGGCTTTCGTGTTTCTTTACAAATTTTATGATCTAGTTCTGTTCAAAATGCTGCTGTTTTTTTATAGGGACTGCATTGAATGTGTAGATCGGTTTTGGTAGCATAAACATTTTAACAATATTTATTCTTCCCAAGCATTAGCATGGAGTGTTTTTCCATTTCTTTGTGTAATCTTCAATTTCTTTATGTGTTCTATAGTTTTCAATGTAAAGACCTTTATTTCTTTCATTAGGTTTATTCCTAGGTGTCTTGTGTGTGGTTCCATCGTGAATGAGACTGACTCCTTGGTTTCTCTTTCTGCTGCTTCATTATTGGAAATGCAACAGATTTCTGTATGCTGATTTTATATCATGCAACATTGCTGAATACGTGTATCAGCCCAATAATTTGATAGTGGAGTCTTTTATGTTTTCTACCGAGAGTATTATGTCATCTGCATATACTGAAATTTGGAATTGTTCCTTGCCAGCTTGGATGTTTCATTTTGTATTTTTCTTTTCTTTTTGTTGCCTGACAGCTAATCTGGGACTTCCACTACTATGTTAAATAACATTTTTGACAGTGGGCTTCTCTACCTTATTCCTAACTCTAATGGAGAAGCAGTTTTTTTTTTGTTTTTTTTTTGTTTTTTTCTGCTTTGAGGATGATATTGACTGTGAGTCTTTATATATGGCTTTTATCATGTTGATTTGTAATCCTTCTATAACAACTTTTTTTCAGGGCTTTTTAAAATTAATATTTCTTGTTAATATATTGCATTATTTGTTTCAGGGGTACAGGTCTGTGGCTCATCAGTCTTACACAATTCACAGCACTCTCCATAGCATGTACCCTCCACAATGTCCATCACTCAGCCACCAAGCCCCTTCCACCCACCTCCTCTCCAGAAACCCTTAGATTGTTTCCTGAGATTAATTGTCTTATGGTTTGTCTCCCTCTCTGGTTTCATCTTGTTTTATTTTTCCCTGCCTTCTCCTATATTCCTCTGTCTATTTTCTCAAATTTGTTCAGGTTTTTAATGCAGAATGAATGCTGTACTTTTCCAAACATTTTTCTACACCTCTTCAAAGGATCCTATGTTTCTTACCCTATCTTTTATTAATTTGATGTTTAACTTCTATTGATTTCCAAATATTGGACAACCCTTGCAGCCCAGGAAATGTCCCATTTAATCATAGTGATTAAGTCTTTAATACCCTGCTGTATTTGATTTGCTAGTATTTTGTTGAAAATATTTGCATCCATGTTCTTCAGGGTAATGGCCTGTTCTTTCTTTCTCTCTCTCTCTCTCTCTCTCTCTCTCATTCTCTCTCTCTCTCTCTTTTTAGTGGAGTCCTTATTGTTTTTGGTATCAAGGTAATGCTGCCTCATAGAATGAATTTGGAAGTTTTCCTTCCATGTCTTACTTTTTAGAACAGTTTGAGAAGAATACGTATTTACTCTTTTATAAATGTCTGTTAGAATTCTACTGGAATGTGCTTTGGCCCTGGACTTTTGGTTTTGGGAACATTTTTGATCACTGAATCCACTTCATTTTGGGTTATAGATCTGTTCAAATGTCCTATTTCCTCCTACTTCAGTCTTGATAGTTTGGATGTTTCTAGGAATTTATACATGTCTTCCAGATTGTCCAGTTGGTTGTCATATACATTTTCATAATATTCTCTTATAAATGCTTGCACTTGTGTGGTGTTTGTGATCTCTCCTCTTTTATTCATGATTTGCTTCTTGGATTCCTTTCTATCTTCATTTTGAGAATTATGCCTAGCGATTCTTTGGAAGAAGAATCTCTTAGTGTCATTGTTTTTTTCTAGTGATTTTTGTTTTGTTCTGTTTTTCCCTGTATCATTTATCTGTGCCCCAGTCATTATTGTCCTTCTGATTCCTTTAAGTTTTATTTGCTCTTCCTTTTCCATCTCCCTTAGATGTAAGGTTAGGTTTCCTATTGGACCCCTTTCTTGTTTCTTGAGGTAGGCTTGTATTGTAATATGCTTCGTTCTTTTGACAAACCTTGCTCTATGTCAAAGCTTTGGGACTATCCAATTTTCATTTCATTTGTTTCCAGGTATTTTTAAGATTTCTTCCTTTATCTACTGGTTTGTCCATTCATTCTATAGTAGGATGACCTTTAATTTGTGTCCTTTCCAATTTTTTTTTCTTGTGGTTGACTTCAAATTTCATAGTGTTGTGGTTTGAAACTATGCCTGCTCTGCTTGCAATTTTTTTTTGTACTCATTGAGAACTGATATCTGACCCAGTATGTGATCTATTCTGAAGAATGTTTCATGTGCAATTGGAATTAATGTGAATTCTAATATTTTAGCTTGACATGTTTGGATTTATCTGTCAGTTCCATCTGGTCCAGTGTGTAATTCAAAGCCATTGTCTCCTTCTTCATTTTGTGCTTACATGATCTTTCAGTGCCCTAAGTGAGATGTTTAAAACTCTCACTCTTTTGAGGAACCTCCATGTTGTTTCCTGGAGATGCAATGGGGGTGGGGGTAAAGGGGGTAGGAAAAGAATAAATGAAACAAGATGGGATCAGAAGGGAGACAAACCAAAAGATACTCTTAATATCATAAATTAAACTGAGGGGGTGGGGAGCAGGGGAGTTGGGAGAGGGTGGTAGGGTTACATTATACGTTTAAATAAAAATAAAAATTAAAAAAAACTCACTCTTATTGTATTATTTTCAATGAATTTATTTATGTTAGTTTTTGATTTATTATAGATCCAGCTCTTCCCATGTTGGGTGCAAAAATATTTACATTTGTTATATCTTTTTGTTGGATATACTCCTTAAGTATTAAATAGTGGCCTCATTCATCTTTCAACACAGTCTTTGTTTTAAAATTTCATTATTCTGATATAAATATGATTACTCTGATATTCTTTTCACATTCATTATCATGGTAGATTATTCTCTAGTCACTCACTTTTAGTATATGTGCTGCCGAAGTGAGCACTAGCCACTCACTTCTAATTTGGTGGTGTCTTTACATCTAAAATGAGTATCTTATGAGCAGTATATAGATGGATTATTTTTATCCATTCTGATACCCAGTGCTTTTTGATTGTAATATTTATTCCATTTACATTCAGAGGGAGTATTGAAATATAAGAGTTTAGTACCATTGTGAGGTTATTTTTGTTTGTTTGTTTGTTTGTTTTTCACTGGGTAGTTTCAGGATTCCTTCCTTATCTGTGCCTCTTGGATTTCAATGTTTGTTGCCTTCCCCAGATTCAGAATGTTTTCATCTATTTGATCAAACAAATCTTCTGTATCTTTCTTCATATTCTGGGATTTCTATGATATGAATGTTGTTATGTTTTGTGAATTGCCTGAGATTCCTAAGTCCACATTCATGAGTTGATACTTTTATTTTCCTCTTCTTTTCAGCTTCCTTATTTTCCATAATGTTATCTTCATGTCATTGGTTCATTCCTGTTTCATCCATCCTCATTGTCATTACATCCACTTGTTTTTGCATGTTAGTTATACATTCTTTATTTTTTTATTTTAGCATGGCTTATACTTAGTTCATTGGTCTCTGCAATAAGGTATTGTTTAGGTCTCATAAACTTTTTTTAAGCCCTCCTAATATCCTTATGATTGCTATTTTAAATCCTGATTCACACATATTACTTATATATGTTTTGATTATGTCCTTGGGTATGATTTTGTCTTCTTTTTTATTTAGAGTAAATTCACCCAACTTTCTTTTTTTTCCCCTTCTAGGTCAGTCTTGTGTGATTTTGATCGCTGTGTTTGTGTGTGTGTTATAAAACACTATAACTCCCCTTCCCTGGAGAATAATGGATATATAAGAAAAGGTCATAAAAATTCCAGGTAATCACATTTCTGAAAATGTTTCAGAGTGTCAAGTCTCCTGCTGTTTTTCAGCTGCCTTCTATAGAATTTCTCCTTCCTGGAGTGGCATGATAAATTCCAACTGCTAAAAGGGAAAAAAAATCCACAGCCAAGAATACTCTATACAGCAAGGCTTTCATTTAGAATAGTAGAGATAGATTTTCCCAGAAAAACAAATGTTAAAAAATAAAACCAGCCACGTCCCTGTCACCCATGATGCCATTGGCCTGTAGGCCCAAAATTCACAGTCCAGCCACCCTCCCAAGTCAGCATGCATGGCCTGCCACCTGTTCACTGCCAAGTCAACACACCTTCACCTTGAATTGCCAAGGACTCAAGCTGACATTCTTCCCTTCAAATTTGAGCCCCTGTGCTCAAGTATGTGCACAAAAGTGGGTATAATTATGATGGCAAAATGAAGCAACCAAAACAGTGACACTAATTCTGTGGAATATATAATGGCTAAAAGCAGAATGCTTGGATGAGAAAATCTCCAACAGGCACATTGAAGAACAATACATACAGCATGATTCTGGTTGGTAAAAGAAACTAACCCAGGAAAAATAAAACAAGATGAAATCAGAGAGAGAGGCAAACCATGGGTCTCTTAAGCAAAGGAAACAAACTGAGGGTTGCTGAAGGGGAGGGAAGTATGGAGCTGGGGTATCTGGGTTTTGGGCATTAAGTGGGCTACTTGATGGAATGAGCACTGGGTGTTATTTGCAACTGATGAATCACAGCACTCTATCTCTGAAACTAATAATACACTGTCAGTTAATTAAATTTGAGTAAAAAATGAATCTCCCCCAAAAGAAAGAATTTCTCCTTCCCTGCAGTTGGAAATGTTTGGATCTTGACCAGTACATGGTGTTTTAATTAGGTCTTTTTGTTAAAATAATTCTGATTCTATTTACCCTAAACCTGAAGCTTTGTAATAGTTAAGATCAGTAGACTTGGTCGGTCTCAGAGGGGTTTGTTCTTGTCTCTGAGAAAGGGGCCTGTTGCAGTGGGTTCTTGGGCTGATTTTCACTAGTAAGTCAATGCACCTGCAGGTCATAATGGGGGTGGGGTTGGCGTAAGTGGCTGCTGTGCTTCTCACTGAATTCTTTGCTGATGGTCAGGGTGAAAAATGGAATCACTCCATTCTCTTGTCCCTGGAGAGGGAGATCCCTGCACAGCTTTTCAGAAAGTCTTCATAAAGAGCAAAAAATCTCCTTTCTGTGTTAGGCTTCCATAAGAATCTGACTTTCACTTTCTGAGTGTATGAGACATCTGCCTGCCTGGTGGTGCCATACCCCTATTCTTTGTATCAGATATTGGGCTGGAATTTCATATATATATATATATATATATATATGAAAATAGGGACCTGGTGTGGGGTAGACGCAAGCTGATTCCCAGGGGTATGGTCTTGCGATGCAATGGTTGGTGATGTTTTGTCCCAGAAAAGCAGTTGTATGGTAACACAGGGGTGTAGATTTTATGGTAAAGCTCATACGAAAGCTGGTCTCCAGTCTAGCTTCCTTCATCAGGTGCTTCTGCTGCTATGGTAGTTAAATCAAGAATGGGACATTTAAATGATTATGTCACAAAGTTTCCCCTCTTCAAGGACTTATATGGTTTCAGGTCTCACATATAAGACTTTAATCTCTTTGAGTTTATGGTCATATATGACGTAAATGGGGCATACTTTTTTTTTTTTTTAACATGTAGCTGAACAGTTTTCCCAGCACCATTTTATGGAGAGATATTTTTTTTTTCTCCTTGGATAATATTTCGTTTTGTTCTTTTTCCAACCTCAAATGACCATATAATAATGGAATAATTTCTGGGTTTTCAATTCTATGCCATTCGTTTATGTGTCTTTTTGTTCCAGAGCTATACTGTTTTGTTTATGACAGATTTGCAATATAACTTGATGTCTGTTATGTTCATATCTTTACCTTTTCCAACATCAAAATTGCTTAAGCTTTCATAATTCTATGCAAATTTTGGTATTGCTTCTTCCATTGCTGTGCAAAGTGGCAATATTATTTTTATAGGGATTGCTGTAAATCTGTAGATCATTTTCGTAGTAAAGATATTTTAACATTTGTTCTTCCAATCAATAGCATGAAATAATTTTACATTTCTTTTTGTCATCTTTAATTTCTTTATTCAGTGTTTTATAGTTTTCAGAGTACAGTTCATTCAACTATATTATTAGGTTTTTCCCAGACTTGTCAAGGATAAAAAGACCCAAAAATATGATATTACAAAAGAGAGAGAAGAAGTAATGATCAACAAATGGAAATCTAAGAAATTATAATATAACACTATGAAAACTATATGCCAAGGAATTAGATAACTTTGATCAATGTCTAGAAATGACAAACTATGAAAACTGTAACTTAAAGAAATTGAAAACTTGAACTGTACAATAACCAGCAAAGAAACTGAATCAGTAATCATAAATTCTTAACAAATGGATGTCCAGAAACAGATAGCTTCACAAGTGAATTCCACCAAACATTTAAAGATTAAATACTGCTTACTCTTAAACTAATCTAAATATAGAAAAGTAGAAAGACCTCAAAATTTTTCTATGATGCCATCATTACTCTGATAACAAAACCAGTTAATTATACCACTAAAAAACAGAACGCTACACCAATTTATTGAACAGTGCAATTCTTGATTTCCTGAAAAATCCAATTCTCCATAAAATACTAACAAAGCAAATCCCACAATACCTTAAAAAGCTAATTTACCTTAGGTTCCTCGGTAGCTCAGTTGGTTAAGCATCTACTTTCAGCTCATGTCATGGTCCCAGGGACCTTGGATCCAGCCCCACATCTGGCTCTCTGTTCAGCAGGAATATCTGCCTCTCCCTCTCCATCTGCCTCTTCAGCTGCTCATGATATCTCTCACTCTCTTTATGTCAAATAAATAAGTAAATAGAATCCTTAAAACATTTACCACAAGTAAGTGGGATTTATTCCTGTGTTGCAATGATGGTTCAGTATTCACATATCAATCAATGGGATACACCATATTAATAAAAGAAAGGATAAGAATGATATGATCCTTTCAGTAGATGAAAAAATACATTTGGAAAAAGGACAGCATCCAGTTATGACAAAAACCTTCAATAAAGCAGGTTTATAAGGAAAATAACCTCAGTAAATGTCATATATGACAACCCCAGAACTAATATCATCCTCAGAACAAAACACTGAGAGCTCATCTAGTAAAGTCAAGTGCAACACAGTGATGTCACAGCTGTTATTTAACATACAAATGCAAGTCTTGTCACAACAATCAGACAACTCAAATATATAAAAGTCATGCAAATTAGCAACAAACAAAGAAAAACTAACATTATTTGTATATCCAGTAGGAAAACTTTTTTTTTTCCAGTGTATGATAGTCATTTACAGAAAGTAGGCATGAATTAGAAGTGTCCAGGCATGTATGCCCTGGACTGATATATTGAAATTTTTATCGTTATGTTATTAAATATGTGTTACTATTTGGGGAAGGATATGGCTTGTGACACATATTTATATCTTTAAAATGAATCACATGTAATTAATAAGTAACTATATATTAGTGGCTGACACCAAAATGTTGTTGTACTAGTAACTGACTGTGATCCTAAAATTTTGAATAACATTGTGGCTTTAAGCAAATATTATTATCCTGATTCTCAACCAGGGTCCAGCCCAAGAGTAGATCCCAAGTGTTCTATGAGTACAGGTCTATATTTGTGACAACTCTTTGTTATTTGGTTCTGCTTTGAAGATATATCATATAATAGTGTAAACACTTGGCAAACAAGTTAAAGTTATTTGATAAAGTATACAATTTTTGCCTTATAGAATCATTTATATCAGGTGAGTATAGAGCAGTGTTTACCACAGCAATTGCATTCTGAGATTCAGCCAGGAACACAAATCCTCAAAATTTCTTCACTAAAAATCAAAGGGAACACTCTTTCCTTTCAAGAAACTAATAAATAGGAATCAGGATGAGAGGAGTAGTATCCTATGTTTGCCTCATTCCTTGAATAGAGCTAGGTACCTACCAAATCATCCTGAAACTTGAGAAATCACCTAGAGATCTGAGAAAAGGAGTCCTGCAAGTCTACAAGGAGGAAAGTGACCTCTTTTTGGAAGGTAGAAGGTGCAGAGACTTGAATCTGCTGTGATATAGCTGATGATAAGGGAACAGGATGGAGCCCTCCTACCTAAGCTATTTCAACGTACTCTAAGCAGTGGAGCATAAAATCATAGTGATTTTACTTTTTAAATTAGATTTTATATATGATTTTATGTATTTTTGCTTTTATAATATTTAGTTTTATTTCATATTAGTTTATTTTCTTTTTTAATGTTGGGGTCTAGTTTCTCTTAAAAGCAGATGAAAACACAAAGCTATCTAGTTTCTTCTTTTGGTTGTTGTTATTTCTTTTGTTTTATTTTTCCTTTTTCTTTCATCATCTTGCAAAAAAGATGAGATGGAGAAACTTACCACGGGGAAAAGGAGGTGGTACTCATAGCCACAGATTTAATCAATACAGATACAAGTAAGAAGTCTGAACTAGAATTTAAAGCAAATATTATAAAGATACTAGCTGAGCTTGAAAAACAAAACCATAGAGGATACTAGAAAATCTGTTTCTATAGATATATAAGGACTAAAATCTAGTCATGCTGTATTTAAAAATGCTATAACTGAAATGCAGTCCCAAGTAGAGACCATATAAATAAGGATTGATGGAATAGGAGAGGAATTCAGGGATGCAGAAGACAAAGTTATCAAAATAATGAAGCTGAATGGACAACTCTTAGGTAATAACGTTACAGTTATGGAATTCAACATTCCATAAGTGAAATAATATCTGTATTATGGGACTCTTAGAGGAAGAGTTGAAAAGGGGACAAAAGGTTTATGTGAACAAATAATGGTTGAGAACTGAGCTAAACAAGAAATGGAAACAGGCATTCAAGTACAAGAGGCACAGAGAACCCCCCCCAAAATCAACAGAAGTAAGTCAACAAACACCACAACATACTAGAGTGAAAATTCAAAGTGAAAATTCAAAGATAAAGAGAAAATCCTAAAAACACCTTGAGATAAGATGTACTTTACCTACAAATGTAGGCACATAAGGCTAGCAGCAGATCAGTACACAGAGACCTGGCAGGCCAAAAAAAGATTGGCGTATTCAACATGCTAAGTTGGAAAAATATACAGTTAAGGGTACAATATCAAGCGAGGTAGTCATTCAGAAAATATAATTATTAATTAATTAATTAATTAATTAAGGAAGTCATGAACACTAACCCAGCCCTGCAAGAAATAGTAAATGGAACACATAGAGCAAAAAGAGATCCCAAAAGTTACAAGGACCAAAAAGGAGCAAGAAATTTTAAAGGGAACACATAGAGCAAAAGAGATCCTAAAACTTACAAAGACCAAAAAGGAACATAGATACTCTATAGGTACAGCGACATTAAAAGTAACACAATTACACTGAATTCATGTTTTTAATAATTATCTAAATGTAAATTGATAAAATAATTCACTTAAGATATATAGGGTATCAGAATTTTTAAAAAATACAAAAAAAAAGGCTCATCAATATACTGACTACAAGAGATTCGTTTTAGACAAAAAGACACCTCCATATTTCAAGTGAGTGGGTAGAGAATGATTTATCATGCTAATGGACACCAAAAGAAATCAGGAGTAATCATTCTTATGCCAGAGAAAATAGACTTTACACCAAAGATTATAATAAGAGACAAAGAAGGACAGTATATCATAATAAAGGGGTCTATCCAACAGGAAGATTTATCAAATGTAAATATGCATTCCCTTAAGATAGGAGCAGTCAAAGGTATAAATTAATTAATAATAAACTTAAAGAATCTTTTTGATAAAAATACAATAATACTAACCAGACCCTAATCATAGCAATGGATGAATTATCTGAGAAGAAGACAATGAAGGAAATAAGGGCTTTGACAGGATGTAATTTATATAGTCAGTGCATTTCATCCTAAAGGAGAAAATCACATTCTTCCTGTGTGCATATGGAACGTTCCCCAGAATGGATTACATACTGGGTCATAAATCAGGCCTCCCCTTTTTGAAAAAGATTGAGATCATGCCATGCATATTTTCAGACCACAATGCTATGAAACTTGAAATCTAACACAAGAAAACAGAGAAGGACCACAAATGCATGGAGGTTAAAAGTCATCCTACTTCAGAATGAAAGGGACAACCAAAGAATTAAAGAATTTTAACAATACATGGAAGCCAATGAAACTGAAAACACAAGAGTTGAGAACCACTGGGAAGCAGCAACGGGAGTTCTAAGAGGAAAGTATATAGCAATACAGGACAATTCCTCAAGAAAAAAAAATTATCAAATGCACATCTATCTAAACTTACACCTAAAGAAGCTGGATAAAGAATAGGAAAAAAAAACCTAAATCCAGAGAGAATTGAGAAATAACAAATATTAGAGCAGAAAGCAAAGAAACATAAATTTTAATAAAAAGAAGAAAAGAGAAATGAAACTAGGAACTTGTTTTTTGAAAGAATTAATAGGATTGATAAATTTCTACTCATATTTATCAAAAATAAAAGAGAAAGGACCCAAATAAATAAAAGCATAAATGAAAGTGAGAGAATGCAATGAACACCCAATAAATGCAAACAATCATAAGGATATACTATGAGCAATCGCATGCCAACAAACTGGGCAATCTAAAAGACATGGATACATTCCTTGAAACATATAAACTATGAAACTGAATCAGGAAGAAACAAAACCTGAACAGACCCCAAACTAGCAAAAAAGGGGAAAAACTGAATTAGTTATGAAAAACTCCCCAGCAAGTGCCCAGGGCCAAATGGCTTCATGGGGAATTCTACCAAGGAGTAAATGAAGAAATAATGCCTACATTTCTGAAAATATTCCAAAAAATAGAAAAGGAAGGAAAATAGCAAACTCATTCTATGAGACCAGCATCATCTTGAGGTCAAAACCACAGAATGACACCCACTAAAAAGGGGCATTACAGACCAATATCCCTGATGAAGAAGGATGCATATATTCTCACCAAGATACTAGTCTACAGGATCCAACGATGCTTTCAAAGGATTATTCACCATGACCAAGACTGGGCTGGAAAATGGCTCAACCTCAGCATATCAATCGGTGGGATGCACCACATTAAAAAAGGAAGGACAAAAACCATATGACACTCTCAATAGATATAGGAAAAACATTTTACAAAATACCGTATCTTTCTGGAAAAAACTTACTGCCATGTAGAGAGAGAGGGAATATAACTCAACATCATAAACACCATATAGGATAGCCCCATAGTAGATATCATCCTCAACACAGGAAGACTGATTTTTCCCTATGTTTAGGAACTCAGTTGTCCACTCTCACCACTGCTGTGAAAATGTTCAACATGGAAATGTACAGTTCCTCTCATAGAGGATCTCCTATGCTTCTGCCTTTTGCCTCCCTATCCCAGGAAAGAAATCCCACAACCATGCTGTAGCAAGCAGTTTACATCAACACAGAGCCAAAAACTGGTATCTAGACTCACTCTTCTCAGACAGGTTTCCCACTACTAAGATTAAGTTGTAAGGTGGCTCTATTTTTTTTTTTTTTTTCATTTCTGAAGGCAGGGAACTCTGTCACACTCAGGCACCACCCATTTTCATGTGACCCCAGAGATCATGAGACCATCCTTGTCACATCCAGGATTCCACCTGGCTTCACGTCCTGAGCACTTTTAAAGTAGGTACACCCCCTAAAGTAGCAGACTTGTAAATGTTACCATTTTGTGATCTGCTGCTAATAATAAGTTGTGGTAGCCTCCTTAATCAGGCTCCTCCCCTAAGCTATATCACACCATATTCAAATATGCACTCCACCTCCCTTCCAAATTGTAGTACCTTTTCTACTTGTAGACCTGCAGCATTTGTTTTCTCAAATCTCTGATTCATTTATTGGGTGTTCAGAATTATCAGATAACTATGTAGATATATTTGAGGGAAGAGATAAACAACTCCTTCTCACACTGCTTTCAGTTGAAGGCTGGACATGATGATGGGGAACCTGCTGACAAACTAGATTGTTTTGCCCTCCTTCCATTAGAGCTGAATGTTGTTTTGGCAAAAGGTAATGACATGAGACACAGTTTCATCCCATCCAGGGTTAGTTTTATTGTGGGAAGATGCAGCAAACATAATGGATAGAATTTCCTACACTTATATTTAAGTCTTAATGGAAGAAGGGAAAGTAGCATTTACTTGAGTGCCATCTTATCGACTTACCCCTGAAGTTTGACAGTTAATGGGGTGTAACGGTCCATATCTTCATTGATATTGATGTTACCATTTTAGCCAATGGTGACACTGAGTGACACATTTAGATTTATACTAGTTGAGTCCTTCAGTCTCACCGTGAACTTCACTATAAATATAGACCAAATATGGATTTTTTTCAACTTAAAGGAATGTTAAACTGTTTTCCAGACAATGATGTCAGAAGGGTTACTGAGAAAGCTATTGTTTATTGGCCAGCTGATCGATCTGGTTTTTGGACACCTGGATGAGGCCAACCTACGAGAGTCCTGGAGATTCATCAGGTCATGGTGGTGACATCACGATAAGGTTTTGTGATGCACCAGGGCTGTTATATCAGCTTGGCAACAGCTCAGGCTACACTGAGGAAAGAGAAGGTGCTTCAGCCAAAGCTCTTCCTACTATTCCTTGCATTCTCTGCCCAGTTCTTTCCCATTCCAAGCCAACTTCAAGCCACCTGCCCACACCTCCTACTCTACACCTGGCAACTCTTTGACCTGTTTCCCACTGTGAGGATGGTCCAGCTGCTCAAGTACACATTCCATTTTGGCATGTGTGAGTGGGACAGTGGGAATCAGAACACTGTGGATTCTAACCAGCTGAGCATCACACCTCTGTGTTAACAAGTGGGCTCAGCACATGAGAGTTCATTCCACGTTCTGAGGGAGCCCTGGGCACACTACTACTCTGGAGCACTTCAGCTCAGATCCAAATTGAATTCCCTTAAACATCCAGCTGACCCAGATGTGCAAAATGGGTACAATATCTCCAGACACTTGGCAGAGATGGAATTTGGGAAAATGTAAGTACTGGGAGAAGGAATATCCACATCATTAAACATGGGTGAGTCCTTGGAACACAGGCCCTCAGACCAAAGTCTGCCTGACTCAGCTCAGCTGTGGAAATACTAATCACCCGGACACCTGGAGCAGGAGACCAGAAACCACAAACCCTCAACACAGCATAATACAGGAAATTTCATTCATTTCAACAGAACACCCACCAGGAAATCAAAGATGAGGATCCTTCTGAACCCATTTGACATTGTGCAGATGAGTCAAGCAGACATGGGGTGGATGAGTAGCCCTCATACAACAAGCTGGTCAACCCAGTACAGCACAAGACAAGTAAGTCCAGAATACACTGGGCTTACCAGATGCCAAAAAACCATGAGCACTGCATCCCATATTAGCACTGGGAAAAGGACTTGCCTACCCTGGAGCATCGTCAGGTGCTCTTGAATGTGCAGTTCAAAATCTCAGCTTTGCACTGTCCAGATTCCTGGACAGGAAGATCACCATGTGCCCTGAAAGCAAGGGGCCTTGAACAAAGCAGAGCACAGGGCAATCCAAGCTTTAGAACACCAGGAGACTTCATAGCACATGTTCTGCTGAATAAGTGACTCAGAACATGCTCTCTTGTCACATAGACCTCGGGCTCACTATATGGCTTTGGGCATGGAGCCCTCCAATCCAGCAGACCACCAAGCAATCAGGTCTCCATTACACTAGGTTTTCGAGGAGCTTTCATACCATGAGCTTGCCAAGCCAACTCTGCTCTAAGTCAAGGTGTCAATTGGTTAGTGGACTCACCATGTGCCTGTGAACCAAAAAAAAAAAAAAAACACCTATGTCCACTGTTGTCAAAGATTAGTTGACCATGGAGTTCTGGATCCACTCCTGTATTCTCTACCCTGTTGCGTAGATATATGGGTCATTTTTTATGTGAGTATTTTACTGTCTTGATGGTTACAGGACTGTAATATATCCTGAAGTCTGGAGTGCTGCTGGATCCACCTTTGGTTTTATTTTTCAATATTATTTTGACTAACCGAGGTCTTTCCTGGTTCTATACACATTTTAGGATTGTTTATTCAAGCTCTGTGAAAATTCCTAATGGCATTTTGATAGAAAGTGCACTGAATGTTTTGAATAGTTCGGGTAATATAGACATTTAAAAATATTTGTTCTTCTAATCCATGAGCATGGGAAGTTTTTCCATGTCTTTGTGTCTTCCTCAATTTCTTTCATAAGCATTCTGCTGTTTTCAGAGGACATCCATTGACCTCTTTAAACCTCTGTATCTTACAGTTTTTGGTGACCTGTAAGTGGGATCAATTCCTAGATATCTCTTTCTGTTTCCTCATTGTTAGTGTAAAGAAATCCAACTGACTTCTGTACATTGATTTTATAGCCTGTCAGTTTGTTGGATTCCTGTATCAATTCTACCAATTTTTGGAGGAGTCTGGGTTTTCTACACCCAGTATCATGTCATCTATGAAGCGTGACTTTGATTTCTTCTTTGTTGATTTGGATGCATTTAATTCTTTTATTTTATGATTGCTGAGACAAAGGATTCCATTAGAATGTTGAACAACAGTGGTGAAAGTGGAAATCTTACCATGTTTGTGACCTCCTTGGAAAGGCTCTTAGTTTTTCCCATTTGAGGATGGTATTCACTGTCTTCCTTGTGTAGCTTTTATGATATCAAGGTATGTTCCTTCTATCTCTATGCAGTGGAGGGACTTTTACAGTGAAGGATGCTGTATTGTGTCCTATGCCTTTTCTGCATCTATTGAGAGGATCATATGGTTCTTGTCCTTTCCTCTATTAACACGGTGGGTCACATTGATGGATCTATGGATGTTAAACAATTCCTGCAGCCCAGAAATTAATCCAAGTTGGTCGTGGCGAATAACCCTTGTAGTGTGCTTCTGGAGCCTCTTTGTTTAGAATCTTTATGAGCACTTTTGCATGTATACTCACCAGGAATATTGGTCTATTCTCCTTTTTAGTGGGCTCTTTGGTTTGGGTATCAAATAATGTTGGGACCATAGAATAACTTTGAATGTTTGCCACCCATTTCTATTTGTTTAGAGTCCTTCCAGAAGAATAAGTATTAATTCTTTAAATATTTGTTATAATTCCCCTGGGAAGCCATTTGAACCTGGACTCTTGTCTGTTGGAAGATTTTTGATTCCTGATTCAAGCCTTTGTTGGTTATGCATCTTTTTAGTTTTCTTTCTTTTTCAAGATTGTATTTATTTATTTGACAGACAGAGGTCACACGTAGGCAGAGAGGCAGGCAGAGAGAAGGGGAAGCAGGCTCCCCCCTGAGCAGAGAGCCTGTTGCGGGGCTCCATACCAGGATTCTGGGATCATGATATGAGCTGAAGGCAGAGGCTTTAACCCACTGAGCCACCCAGGCTGGCCCTTTTCAGCTTTTCTATTTATTCCTGACCCAGTTTTTGTAGTCTCTATGTTTAGAGAAATTTGTTCATTTCTTCCAGATTTTCCAGTTTTTTGGAGTATAATAGCTACTAATATTTTCTTTTTTTTTCTTTTAATTTCTTTTCAGTGTACCAGAATTTTTTATGGTACACCCAGTGCTCCATGCAATATGTGCCCTCAATAATGCCCACCACCAGACTCACACAACCTCCCACCCCCCACCCCTTCAAAACCCTCATAATTGTTTTTCAGAGTCCATAGTCTCTCATGTTTCATCTCCCCCTGCAAATTCCCCCAACTCCCCTCTCCTCTCCATCTCCCCATGTCCTCTGTTATTTCTTATGCTCCACAAATAAGTGAAACCATATGATAATTGACTCTTTCTGCTTGACTTATTTCACTCAGCATAATCTCTTCCAGTCCTGTCCATGTTGATACAAAAGTTGAGTATTCATCCTTTCTGATGGAGGCATAATAATCCATAGTGTGTATGGACCACATCTTCGTTATCTATTCATCTGTTGGAGGGCATCTTGGTTCTTTCCACAGTTTGGCGACCGTGGCCATTGCTGTTATGAACATTGGGGTACAGATGGCCCTTCTTTTCACTACATCTGTATCTTTTGGGTAAATACCTAGTAGTGCTATTGCACAGTCATAGGGATACTCTACTTTTAATTTCGTAAGGAATCTCCACACTGTTTTCCAAAGTGGCTGCACCCACTTACATTTCCCACCAATAGTGTAAGAGGGTTCCCCTCTCTCCACATCCTCTCCAACACAGGTTACTTCCTGTCTTGTTAATCTTGGCCATTCTAACTGGTGTAAGGTGGTATCTCGATATGGTTTTGATTTGAATCTCCCTGATGGCTAGGGATGATGAACATTTTTTCTTGTGTCTGATAGCCATTTGTATGTCTTAATTGCAGAAGAGATTAGGACGTTCTTTGACCTTCATGTATTTGTAGTCCTTCCAAGGATTTCCTTGTGGTTGACTTTAAGTTTTTACCATTGTGGTCTAAAGGTCTAAAAGGTCTAAAATGCACTCAGTCTCTTTCTTCTGGTTGAGACCTGATTTGTGACCCAGTATATGCTCTATTCTGGAGAATGTTCAATGTGCACTTGAGAGAAATGTGAACTTTGTTGCATTAGGATGAAATGCTCTGAACATATCTGTTAAGTCCATCTGCTTCAGTTTGTCATTCAAAGCCCTTATTTCTTTAATGATGTGCTTCAATGATCTGTACATTGATGTCATTGGGGTTTTTAAGTCCCTGAGTATTATTGTCTTATCTTCAAAGTGTTTCTTTAATTTTGTTATTAACTTATTTATATGTTTGGCTGTTTCTAAGTTGAGGTTATCAGTATTTATAATTGCTAGATAATTTTATGGCATAGATCCTTGTATTAATATAGGGTGTCCTTCCATATCAGTATTACAGAGTGGCTTACAATCTAATATGTCTGATAATACAATGGTTACTCTACTTTCTTTTGATAACCACTAGTATGAGAAAAAGTTCTCCACTGATCACATCCTGTCTGGTGGTGTTTGGGTCTAAAATGAGTCTCCTGAAGACAGCATATTGATAGGTCTTGTTGTTTTATCCATTCTGATATCATATACCTCTTGAATGAAATATTTAATCCATTTATATCTGTAGTCATTACTGAAGGTGTGAAGATAACGCTATTGTATTACCTATAATGTCACTATTTTTGTAGATATTCTGTGTTCCTTTTTGGCCTGTGTTATTTTGGGGCTTTCTCACCACTCCAAGGAAGCCCTTTGGTATTTCTTCCAGGCCTAGCTTAGTGTTCACATATTCCTTTCCCTTTTGTTTATCCTGGAAGCTCCTTCTCTCTCCTTCTACCCTGAATGACAGCCTTGCTAGATATACTAATCTTGGCTGCATATTTTTCCCATTGAGCACATGGAATACACCTTATCAGCTTTTCTGTCCTGCTAGTTCTCTGTGTACAGGTCTTCTTCCAGACTCATCTGTCCACCCTTGGAAGTGAGGGGCCTATTGTCCTGAGCTGCTTTCAGTTTTTTCTCTTTATCTTTGAAATTTGTAAGCTTCAGTATTATAAATCAAGTTTTTGACCCATTTGATTTATCTGAAGGGGGTTCCCTGTGTCATCTTACCTTGAGTGCCCTCTCCTTCCCCAGATTAGGGACATCCTGAGCTATAATTTGTTCAAATCAACAGTCTGCCCCTTTCTCTTGGTCCTCATCTCCTGAGACCCCCCTAATATAGATATCATCTCACTTAATGGGATTGCAGACTACTCAAAATCTCCCTTCACTATATAGTAGGTTTTCTCTCTTCTTTTGGCTTTCTTATTTTCCATCATATATTCTATACCACTGATTTGCTCTTCTGCCATATTCATCCACTTGGCATAGCCTCCACATTGTCCCCATCTCAGTAACCACATTTTCAGTGTTGGCCTCAGTAGATTTATTACTTTTATGTCTATAGTATGGGGTTCTCTGGTGCCTTCTATGCTAGTTTCAAGCCCAGCTAGTATCTTTATAGTCACTGTTTTCAATTCTAGTTCAGCGATCTGAATTATGCCCATATCGATTTAATCCCTAACAGTGAATACAACTTCCTGTTCTTTCTTTTAGGTTGAATTTTCCAAACTCCTTATTTAATATAGAAAAAAGTATTCAAAAAAGTCATAAAACAGTAAATACAACAATGATAGCTATTTCTGAGGTGGACTTACCCTAGGGAAACAGCTCCTCCAGTGCACAGGGAGAAAGGGTTTGGTATAAGCTGCTGCACCTCCAGCAGGTGGCGCCATTATTGCTCTCTATAGGCTGTCAGCACTGTTGGGCAGGATGAATACGACACCAATGCCTCTATAGCAGGAGCTGAAAATTTCATGCTCCCAACTCTTCCAAAGCCCTACTGAAAAGCTATGAATCATTCACAATTCTCTGATTTTCGGGAGAAGTCTCTGTTTAACCATGCCTTTGTGCATGTGTTTTGTTTGTTTGTTTTTATCTCAGGTGCAGAAATGACTTTGCTTTAAATATGACAGACTCCTTGGGTGCAGACCCACTCTCTTCCTCCCAAGGGAGGGAAATGGTCTTGCCAGGCTTCTGCCTTTTACTGAGTTTCTGCCAGAAAAGTGATTGGAGGACCGTGCAGCCCTTCACTGTTTGTGACAAAACAGAGCAGAAAATAGACCCCAGGTTCCCTGGTTCAGTCCGCTTCCTGCTTCCTATGCCTGCTAACTCTGTGGCACCAAGACACCATTCTTCTTGTGACCCTAGGGATCCCCAGTCCACACCCTCATAATTGGGATTCCTCCTTGCTGCACCATCTGAGCACCTTTAAGCCGGGAATATTTCTCAGGTAGCCAACATTGAAAAGTTCTGATTTTGTGCTTTGCTGCTTATAATGCTTTGCAGTACTTTCCTCAAGCAGCATCCTTCCCCTCCACCATATCGTCAGGTGTATCACACTGGTTTCAAGTGTCCCCATCTCCTACATTTCAAACGATGCCATTTTTCTATTTGTCAACTTGCAGCATTTGTTTTCTTATACTTCTGATTGATTTGTCAGGTGTTGAGAATTATTTGATAACCTTCTAGTTGTATTCAAAGGACCAGACAAACTTGGGACCAGCCTACTCCTCCACCATCTTTATTCTCCACATACATTTTACCCAATGGATTTCTGATTTCATTGGGTGGGGAAAGATGTTAGTCCTGGCAACAAAAACTCAATTTTCTCAAGGCAGAGAGCCATCACACAGGCCCTGTAGATGTGCAGAGATGCCTCACAAGCCTAGGATGCTCTGCTGTGTTGAAATCAGGCCATGTCACCTGCTCTAGTACCATGCCAGCCCCCACAGACAGTGAAGTGCATGACCCTGAATCCTACAGGGAGAAAGCCTCAAGATATCCCAGGGTTTCCTCAGCATCTTTAACACAACCAGGTCCTCTCTGCTTGTATGATAAATGCATGGATCAGGAATAGACAGGGGGTGGGTTTTCAATTAAAACTGTTCTCTAACTCACTTTTCCCCTTAACTTCTTTATTATTTTTTTAAGTGATAATGGCATTTAGATGTAATCTGACTAGATGCAAATACAGCCACACGAAACTATGAATGTTTTAATTATACCTAGGTTGACTTTTGAAAACAAAAGCATTGAGTTCCACCAGCATGGGTAAAACATCTGTTTGTCACAGGAGTTTCCCTGCATTGAAATACCAGCCATAGCACTTTCTTTCCAGGTCATTTGTTTTAATAGACTTAACACAGATGGTTATGTTACTTTCATGGGTACATTACAGTGGTAGGAAAATTCTGTACCTTACTCAGTGCTCATCATGATTAGTGTTCTCTTCAATGCTTTGTCTCTTTCTCCCATGCCTTACCCACGTGCCCTCTGGAAACCGTTTCTTTGTTCTTTATTTAAGTCTGTTTCTTGGTTTATCTATCTCTCTCTTTTTTTTTCTTCAATGTTTGTTTGTTTCTCATATTCTACATATGAGTGAATTCATAGGGTATTTTTTCCCTGACTTATTGGGCTCAGCATTATGCTCTCTAGACCATTTAATGTCATTGCAAAAAGCAATATATAATTCTTCCTGTTGGCTGAGTGATATTTCATTTCCTAATATACCATTTCTTCCTTATGCATTCATTACATGATGGACACATGAGGCACTTCCATCACTTGGCTATTGCAGTTAAAGAAAAATCTCCTCCAAATGATAATGCTTCTATTGACATAAGGGTGTATATAACCCTTTCATTTATTGTTTCTCTAGTTTGGAGGGGGTAAATACATATTAGTGCAATTACTGAGTTGTGCAGTACTACTATTAGTAACTTTGTGAGGAGCTCACATACTGATTTCCATAGTGGCTGTCCCAGTTTGCAATCCCACTAAAAGCAAGGGAAACAAAAGCAAAAATGAACTTTTGGGAATTCATCAAAATAAAAAGCTTCTATATAACAAAGGAAATATTCAAGAAGAATAAGAGCAAACCCACAGAGTGTGAGAAGATGTTTGCAGATGATACTACAGACAAAGGGCTGATTCCCAGGATCTATAATGAACACATCAAATGCAACACCCCAAAAACAGATAATCATGTCAAAAAGTGGGCACACCTCATGAACAAGCACTTCTCCAAAGACATACAAATGACAAAGAAACACATGAAAACATATTAATTGTCACTAGCCATCAGAGAAATTCAAATCAAAACCACTTTAGGGTGCCTGGGTTGCTTAGTGGGTTGAGCCTCTGCCTTTGGCTCAGGTCATGATCTCAGGGTCCTGGTATGGAGCCCTGCATTGGGCTCTTTGCTTGGTGGGGAGCTTGCAACCCCCCTCTCTCTGTGTCTATCTCTTTGCCTACTTGTGATCTCTCTCTCTCTCTTTCTCCCTCTCTCTGTCAAAGAAATAAATGAAATTAAAAAAAAAAAAAAAACACATTGAGATACCTCCTTACACCAGGTAGAATGGCCAATACAAACTGGCCAGGAAAAAAGTTTGGAGGGGGTGTGGAGAAAGTGAAAACCACTTAACTGTTGGTGGGAATTCAAGTTGGTGCTGCCACTTTGGAAAACAGCATGTAAAGTCCTCAAAAAAAAAAAAAAAAATAGAGCTACCCTATGACCCTGTAATTGCACTACTGGGTATTTACCCAAAGATTCAGATGCAGTTAAAAGTAGGGACATCTGTTCCCCAACATTCATAGTGCAATAGCCACAATTGCCAAACTGTGGAAAGAGCCAAGATGCCCTTTAACAGACAAGTTGATAAAGAAGATGTGGTCCATTATACAATGAAATGTTACACATCCTTCAGAAAGGATGAATACCCAACTTCTGTATGAACATGGATGGGACTGGAGGAGATTATGCTGAGTGAAATAAGTCAAGCAGAGAGAGTCAATTATCATATGGTCTCACTTACTTGTGAAGCATAAGGAATAACATGAATCACATTAGGCGAAAGAAAGAAAAGTTAATTGAGGGAGATCAGAGGGGGAGATGATCTCCCCCTTACAGATAAGTGACCTGGACTCTACCAGCCTCCACACAGGCTCCTGGATGCAGCACCCTCAAATCAGCTCAGACATCATCCATCTTACGGTTGTGAGCCACTCACTTTCCAAGTTCCCTTGAAGTTCATTTCAACCCCCAGAGGAAACTTCCTCATGGTTCCCGTCTGTGTATTCCCAGGTGGTATGAGCACACTGTCATTACTGAGCTCGGCCCAGGAGCCACAGCTCTAGTCACTTCCTCTACAGTCTCAGTTGGAGGTAAATGTAGATGCCAGATCACTGGTATTTGCACCCCACCTGCACTCCCACTCCACATCCCTGGAGCTAAGATGGACCATAACCAAGGAGGGGCCAGCCAGGAATCTCACCTTCCAACTCCATTCTGACCCTCAGTGCCCAATTGATCAAAAGGTTAGCCCTGCCTCTTGGAAGTGGTCCCATTCTTCATACCCAATCAGACCACACAATCTCCAAGGTTCACCTGTTCCCACCTCTCTCCCACTATGCCCTACTCTGTGCAAACATCCATTCACCTAAAGCACACCATGTGAATGCCATACGTCTCCCCAGTTCCTGCAGTGTTTCTGTGGTCAGAATGTAGCCCACCAGCCCGGCCACTCATACCATTCTGCCTCCTTCTCTGACCCTGAACCTACTCACCCAGAGACAGGAATCGTTCACTGCTTCTGGAGTCGCTCCACCCTTCTTCCCTGGTCTTGTCACATTTGTTCTTCCAAGGGCTGCATCAAAGACTAATCTGTCCTGGACCAACACCTGTTTTTCTGGCCCCAGTCTGAAGCCATAACATCAGGGGCTAACCTCCAATTTAACAAAAATCTGAAAACTTGGTCTCTGCCATTGCTTTAGGAAAAAATACCTGTGTACAGACACAAGGGTTCTCTATTCCTTCCAGTCAGAATGGTGCTGAACATGGGTCCTCTGCTTTGGTTCTAGAGTTCAGTATGTCCATACGTGTTGATGAGGACAGGCAGGTTATGCTCAATGTCAACTCTGCATACTTAATCAACAAATTATCAGAGTCATGGAGACCCCAGCCTCAGGAGAATGTGATGGATCATAAGGGATCGCAGTGACTCTAAGACATGCTGCCCTTTACAGTCACCCAGGGGTTGCTTCTTGTAACTTAGTTATTTAGAAATATTTTTTTATTTTTTTTTATTTTCAATGTTTTATTTACCTAATATTCAAATTCATACCATACCATCACTCAGAGAGATGAACACATATTTCCCAACTCTCTCAGTGTCCAATTGATCAAAAGGTCAACCCTGCCTCTTGGAAGTGGCCCCATTCTTCATACCCAATCAGACCCTACAATCCTACATTTGGATTGACATTACAATACAACCCTACAATTGACATTAACGGACACATGGTGGGCCTCCTATCCAGGTGCCTTCTTGGCCTAGCAAAGTGCTGTGTTGTTAGTTTTCAGGTCCAACGGTACATGGTGATCCCACTCTCAAGGTATGGGCGTGGCCTAGCCGAAGGTTCCTTTTCTTGGTCTCTAGGTCCGAGGTCTCATGGTAAGCCTGCTGTCCATGCTGCTTGACCTAATAGAAAGCTGAGTTGTTGGTCTCCAGGTCCAAGGGCACATGGTAAGCTTGCTGTCCAGATGCCTGCTCGGCCTATACAGACCTGATTTTGTGGTTTCCAGGTCCATGGTCCCATGGTGAGCCAGCTGTGAATTTGCCTTCTTGGTTTATCACAGAGCTGCTTTGCTGGTCTCCAGGGCCAAGGGCACATGGTTAGCCCACTGCGTAGGGCCTCAGACTGCTCAATTGTTGGTCTATGCATCCAAGGGAATGTGATGAGCCCACTCTCATGGTGTCTGCTTGGCCAAGCAAAGAGATGAGTTGGTGGTTTCCATGTCCAAGGGCACATGGTGAGCCTCAAGTCCACTTGTCTGCTTGTTCCAGCCCAGAATTTCTTTATTGGGCTCAATATCCAAGGGCCCATGGTGAGCCCACTGTCAAGGTGCCTGCTTAGCTTACCAGACAGCTTGCTTGTTGGTCTCCATGCCCATGGGCACATGGTGATCCTGCTGTCAAGTGGCCTCTTTAGCCACACAAAGAGCTGATTTGTTGGTCTTGAGGTCCAAGAGCACATGTTTAGCCCATACCATGGTGCCTCCTCAGCCTATCAGACTGCTGAGTTGTTGGTCTCCAGGTCCAAGAACACATGGTGGACCTGCTTAGTGTAGGTGCTTAGGTCCAGGTGCCTGCTTAGTGTACTAGAGAGTCGATTGGTTAGTCTCCATGTCCAAGGGAACATGGGGAGCTGGTTCTTCAGGTGCCTGCTTGGCCTAGCAGACATCTGAATTGTTGGTCTCCTGGTCCAAGGTCACATGGTGAGTAAGCTGTCCAGGTGCCTGCTTGGCCGAGGGGAGAGCTGAGTTTTTTTACGCTGGGTACAAAGGCCAATGGTAATGCTTCTGTTGAGTTGAGTCATTTTCCTGATACAGTGCTGGGATGAAGGACACATGGTTTCTTGGCACTTGGCAAACCTGTTCTCGGGGCTTACTTGCCTTGTGCTACATTGGGCTGGCCAACTTGAGGTATGGAGGCTCCTTGTCCACCAAGTGTCTGTGTGACTCATCTGCCCAATGTCAAATGGGATCAGAAGCCTCCCAGTCTTTGGCAGGTGCTCTGTTCTGAGGCCTGAACAGAGGCCTCTTTGTTAGGCTTTTTTTTTTTTTTTACATTTTTTAATTTATTTATTTGACAGATAGAGATCACAAGTAGGCAGAGAGGCAGGCAGAGAGAGAGGAGGAAGCAGAGATCCTGGTGCAGGGTTAGATCCCAGGACCCTGGGATCATGACCTGAGCCGAAGGCAGAGGCTTTAACCCACTGAGCCACCCAGGCGCCCCTGTTAGGCTGTGTTTGAGGATTGATGGTCTGCGGGCTCTGGGTTAGCCAGGTTTCTGGGGAATTATTTTGTCCACTGCTGAGCTGTTTCAGATAGTCCATGGACTGATGGCCAGTGTTCCAATGACTAACACTGCATACAGAGATGTGGTGATTCCTTTTTCCCAGTACTTACTTGCTTTGTAAAGTTCCCTCTCTGCCTGGTGTCTCCAGACATTCCATACATTATGCACATCTGGGTTGGTTGGATGTTCAGAGAATTCATATGCCCTGTGCTGGGCCAGGTTGGAGGGCTCCAGAGTAGTAGTGTGCCCAGTGTTCCCTCAGGATGTGGACTCAGCTTTCCAATACTGAACACACCTGTGACCCCAGAGGTGTGGGGCCCAGCTGACTGAGAATCCATGGTACTCTAGTAGCCAGTGTCCCACTCCCACATGCCAAATGAGAATGTCTCCCTGAGGACCTGGGCCAGCCCCCTAGTGTGAAATGGACCTATGAGTCACCGTGTACAGGATCGAGGACTTTCTGGAATAGAGGGGTGCAAACATAGGTGCTAGCATAAAGGTGGTGTGTAGATTATTGGAGAGAGGCTCAGGGCAGGAGTAGTGGTCAGGGGGCTTGCCATGGGCAGGGGCAGGGAAAAGGGCAGAGAAGTTGAGCAAGAGCAGGAAGAGCTGTTAGTGAACCACCATCTCTCTCCTCACTGCAGCCTGGGCTGTGGCCAAGCTTTTACAACCACCCAGAGACATCACAATGCTTTCTTCATGTGATGTCACCACATATGATGTCACCACGATGTCCTGGCCATTCACCAGGGATTTCTCAGATTGGCCTCATTCTGGTGACCAACCATCAGGCAGGTCAGTTGGCCAATTACTGATGGCTTTTTCAGTGACAACCCTGACTGATATCATCACCTGGAAACAATGTTTTATTTTTATTTTTATTTTTTTGCTTTTTTATTTATTTATTGTTTTTATTTAAGCTTTATTTAAACATATAATTTAACCCCACCACCCTCTCCCAACCCCTCTCCCCCGCACCCCCCTCAGTTTGTTTTATGACATTAAGAGTCTCTTTTGGTTTGTCTCCCTCCCGATCCCCTCTTGTTTCATTTTTACTTTTCCTACCACCTTAACTCCCACCCGCATTGCATCTCCACTTCCTCATATCAGGATGATCATGTGATAGTCTTTCTCCAGTTGACTTATTGCACTAAGCATAATACGCTCTAGTTCCATCCATGTCATTGCAAATGGTAAGATTTCATTTCTTTTGATGGCTGCATAGTATTCCATCGTATATATATACCACCTCTTCTTTATCCATTCATCTGTTGATGGACATCTAGGTTCTTTCCATAACTTGGCTATTGTGGACATTGCTGCTATAAACATTCGGGTACACGTGCCCCTTTGGATCACTATGTTTGTATCTTTAGGATAAATACCCAGTAGTGCAATTGCTGGGTCATAAGGAAGCTCTATTTTCAATTTTTTGAGGAACCTCCATGCTGTTTTCCAGAGTGGTTGCACCAGCTTGCATTCCCACCAACAGTGTAGGAGGGTTCCCCTTTCTCCACATCCTCGCCAGCACCTGTCATTTCCTGACTTGTTCATTTTAGCCATTCTGACTGGTGTGAGGTGGTATCTCATTGTGGTTTTGATTTGTATTTCCCTGATGCCCAGTGATGTGGAGCACTTTTTCATGTGTCTGTTGGCCATCTGGATGTCTTCTTTGCAGAAATGTCTGTTCATGTCCTCTGCCCATTTCTTGATTGGATTATTTGTTCTTTGGGTGTTGAGTTTGCTAAGCTCTTTGTAGATTTTAGATACTAGCCCTTTATCTGATATGTCATTTGCAAATATCTTTTCCCACTCTGTCAGTTGTCTTTTGGTTTTGTTGACTGTTTCCTTTGCTGTGCAAAAGCTTTTGATCTTGATGAAGTCCCAATAGTTCATTTTTTCCCTTGCTTCCCTTGCCTTTGGCATTGTTCCTAGGAAGAAGTTGCTGCGGCTGAGGTTTTAAAGAAAAGAGGAACACTGTCCTTCAAGATTAAAAATCAATATTTGGGTTGTACTTCTAGTGATGGTCATAGTGAGCCTGAAAGACTCAAACACTACAAAGGTAAATGTGCCACATAGAGACACCATTATTTAAAATACTGACATGGATATTAATGAAGACATGGGCCATTAGACCCCATGGAAGGTCACAGTTGTATGAAGGTCAGACAACATGGCAATAGAGAAAATGCTACTCTCAAAGTAATCATCCATCAAAGCTTAAAGATAAGAGAAGAAAATAGTAGGTATTATGTTTAGTACATATTCCCACAATAAACCTCAACCTGGAAGGAATGAAGTGGCATCACCAGTAAGTATCTGCTTGCCAATATCGTCGTGGCATTCAGCTCTCATAGAAAGGGGATAATAAAATCCATCCTGTCACCAGGCTCACAGTCTTCAAGTCCAGTATCCAATCAGAAAATTATGGGGGTGGGTTAAATTTTTCTCCTCCCTCAAATACAAGTACATACTTATCAAATCATTCTGAACACTCAAAAAACCAATCAAAACTGAGATCATATAAATGTTACAAGGCTATAAGTAGAAAAGCGATCACCATTTGAAAGGCAGTGGAAAATATTTCTGTTATGTAATTGCATTCACTTAGTTTTGAACAGTTTCATGCCATATGTAAAATAATGTACTTAGCTCAAAAGGCATTATTTTAAATACAATTTTATATAGAATTAAATTTTACCAAAACTCTGTTAGCACCTCAAAAAGTGCCATGTCATCCTTGGGGCACCAGGGTGGCTCAGTGGTTAGACCTCTGCCTTTGACTCAGGTCATTACATCCCTGATGGAAAATGACACACAATAGGGAATCGATTTCAAAGGCAAAGTTGACAAGAGTCTGTTAAATATTACTCGATCCATTGTTAGGTTCCCAACTATAATAAGTGAGTGTCCCAGCTGAGCACTTAAATCTTATACAGTTTATCTCAGTAGATATTTAGAAACTGAAAGAATTATTTGTCTGCCTTGGCAACAACAAAAAATAATTAATGAATATTGACAAGGTATATTCAGGGTTAAGATGCAAGAATTAATTATAAAAGGACTTTCTGTTATTCCAGGTTAAACTGGGGACATTATGGATTATAGAAATATGACCAGAGTCACTGAGTTCATACTTCTGGGGTTTCAGACTGCATTCCTGCTCATGTACATGACATCTCTGATTGGCAACACCATGATCATCCTTTTGGTGTGTGTTGACTACCGTCTTCATTCACCCATGTATTTCTTTGTGGCCAATCTTTCTTTCTTTGAAGTTGCCATCACCTCCACCGTGGTACCTAAGATGCTAGCAAACACATTCTCCTTCACCAAGGCAATATCATACTTCATGGGATGTCTCACACAATTGATCTTCTACTTCCTTCTGGGATCCACAGAATTCTTCATCCTGGCTGTCATGTCTTTTGATCGATATATTGCCACTTGCAACACACTGAGGTATGCCATCATCATGAACACACAGACATGCATAATGTTACTTGTGGGGTCCTATCTAGGTGCATTTTTGTCAGTGTTGGCTCCATCCATCCTAACTGCCCCGTTAATCTTTTGTGGGCCAAATAAAATCCATCATTTCTTCTGTGACCGAGCCCCCATGCTACAGCTTGCCTGTACAGACATCTCTCTGGCTGAGGTGGCTGACTTCATCACCTCTGCTGTGTTACTTCTGGGTTCCTTGCTCCTGACAGGAGTGTCTTACAACTACATTGTTATTACTATCCTTAGAATTCCTACCATGCAGGGACAGCAGAAGGCCTTCTCTACTTGTGTTTCACACATAACAGTGGTTACAATTTATTATGGAAGTCCCATCTTTCTCTATGTTCCTCCAAAGAAAGGCAACACAATGAGCATTAACAAATTTGCCACAGTGCTGAACACCGTTGTGACACCAATGCTGAACCCTTTCATCTACAGCCTTAGAAATGAGAAAGTCAAAGAATCCCTGAGAGACACCTCCAGTAAGATCAGAGGTATGCTAATAAATGTAAGACCTCAAAAGTGATATTTTTATAGAATTCGATGGTTTGCGTGCTTGACAACAAAACTATTCTTTGTGATGTAATTATGTAAATACTTAAATTTTACATAAGGGTGAAACATACACGAAGATATGGTCTTAAATATCCATACATATATTCTAAACCAGTATTTCCTGATGTAGATCCAGTGTTTAGGGAGGGTCTTAAAATCTTTTAGAGAATTAATAGAACCAAAGTACATGAAAGCATTTATATACAAGCACTGTTTTTTGAATATACATTAAATGGCATTTAATATATTATATATATATATATATATATATATATAGAGAGAGAGAGAGAGAGAGAGAGAGAGAGAGCCAGAGGAGAAGCAGCAGGAGAGGAATATCTTGAGCAGATTCCATGCTGAGTGCTGAGCCCAACACAGGGTCTATCTCACAACTCTCAGATATGACCTGAGCCAAAATCTAGAGTCAGACAATCAACTAACTGAACAACCCAGGGGCCCCACATATGTGCCCTCTAAACCAGTCCTTAGTCTTCCCTTTTTCCTGCTCATTTAATTATTCTAAAGTCAAGTTCCTGTATGGCCCCTTGATCTTAAATCTGATAACTGCTTGACATAGAGTCTCACTTTCTGTTACACAACCCTCTGATATTTTTCTGTGTAAATATCAATGTATGTTTGAATTTAATACAAATAAAGTCCTATATTAAAATGGTAAATTTCATTTCCTCTGATTTTTGAAATATTACTTCCCAATGATTTATCCCACTTGATATGTAAGTTTTAAGTTACAGATGGATCTTCCCAACCTTCACTGAATTTAAAGTCTGCAGTGGTTGTGTTCCTATTCCTCTTCTACTGGTGCTGTGGCAGTAAAACTCATCAGAAATATAACCCCCTGCTGAACTATCAGAGAAATTTATTTATTTTATCTTTCAGAACCACTGAAATTAATTAAGTTATCCAACTGAAGACTACACTTTTTTATTTCAATGATTTTTTTATTTTTTATTTTTATTTATTTATTTATTTATTGACTGTGACCCTTTACTTTTCTCCAAGCCCCTTAGGCTTACAGATCCCTAAGCTGTTCATGTAAACTTATATCAACTAACCATCCAACGTATATTCTAGAAGGAGGATTTATATATGAGAATGGAAGAAAAGAAATATATATACATAGGATATTTGAGCATGTGTCACAAATAAATAAACCAACATTCATTCAAAGATGAGTAAAGAAATGGTAACCAACATTTTGATAGCCATTATGCCCTCTTGTTTAATTGGATTTGATTTGGAGACATATGGACATATATTCTAGCACAGTCACATTGTTAATGTGTGAGCTTGGTCCAAATACTTAAAATTTGTTTAGTCCTGTAGAGTCTAAAATTAAAGTAATAACATATAGTATACTATTGTTGTAATAATTGACTTAATAATAAATAACATAAAAACTAATACCAAAGATCACAATATATATTGCTTAAAAATGATGCCCCCCCCCTCTCTCTCTCTCTCTCTCTCTCTCTCTATATATATATATATACATATATATATATATATATATATATATATATCACACCTTTATTCATTCATCAGTCAGTAGACATTTGGGCTGTTTCCATAGTTTGCCTAGTGTAGATAATGCTGTTGTAAACATGGGGTGCATGTACTCCTTTGAGTCAGTATTTTTATATTCTTTGGGCAAATACCTAGTAGAACAATTGCTTGATCATAGGGTATTTCTGTTTTTACCTTTTTGAGGAACCTCCATGCTGTTTTCCAGAGTGGTTGCAACAGCTTGCATTCCCACCAACAGTGTAGGAGGGTTCCCCTTTCTCCACATCTGTGCCAACATCTGTTGATTCCTGTGTTGTGAGTTTAAACCATTCGGACTGGTGTGAGGTAGTATCTCATTGTGGTTTTCATTTGTATTTCACTGATGCCAAGTGATGTTAAGTTTCTTTTCATGTTTCTGTTAGCCAGCTGTACATCTTCTTTGGAAAAATGTATCTTCATGACTTCTGCCTATTCCTTAACTGGATTATGTGGTTTTGTGATGTTGTGTTTGATAAGTGCTTTATAGATTTTGGTTAATAACCCTTTATCAAATATATCATTTGAAGATATCTTCTATTCTGCAGGTTGCCTTTGAGTTTTGTTCATTGTTTCTTTCTCTGTGCAGAAGTTATTAATCTTGATGAAGTGCCGATAATCCATTTTTAAGCTTTTGTTTCCCTTGCCCTTGGAGATGTGTACAATGAGAAGTAGTTATGGCCAAGATCACAGAGGTCACTGCCTATGTTCTCCCTGATGGTTTCCTGACTCATATTGAAGTCTTTCATCCTATTGAGTTTGTCTTTGTATGTGGTATAAGAAAGAAGTCCAGTTTCATTATTTTACAAAATGGGATTTTTATTAAATTCTAATAATGTCCTGAAATTTTCATGGTAACAGAGAGATTACAGTTGAATGAACAGTGAAAATATCTTATTAAATATAATAAGGAAATAGTTCTAAGGAAGTACTCATTTAAACATGAGTGAAGATACACTCTTGTTACCTGAATTATTTATGTCATGATAGCTAAATTATCTCTTGGAATAAACATGTGACTTCAAAAGAATACTGTTGGATGGAATAAGTTCATTAAAATACACACATTATGAAGATATCCCATCTTTGTCTGATCTTGTAAGACTCTTTCAGTGCTTTCTGTATGTCTCAGCAGTAGGTACAGAAACCAGGATATAATGTTCTTGAGTCATCTACACTTAATTTGCCAATCATTTCTAGCTCGTTTTTAATCTACCAAATCTGTATTCCAATTACTGAATTTACCATCCCCCTATATCTTTGCCTACACATCCTGACTCTAAATGAATCAATATTAGTAGTAAGCTTTCAGCATGTCTGTCTTTTCTCAGCACTCTAGCATTCTTGTATCAACACCCAGGCCATTTCTGGAACCATCCATGTGCAATCTTGTTGACCAGAAGAGGTACAGGGTCTCTGGCAACAGTCTCCTCCATTACCCTCAATTATCCTAAAATAAAGTACACTTCATATTCTGCAAGCAATTCACATTATTCAAGTTCAGCAACTGGTGTCCACTATTATTTTAACATGTATCACACTATCAAAACTGGGTGGTGAATTATCTTTCCTGGAGGGCATGATGTTTCTTAAAGACATTTATAATGACTCTACTGTTTATTTTGGTATCCCTATTGCTGACTAAGTATGTTTTGCTGAGTTCCATATGAGACAAATCACACTGGGAAAGGGATTTTTATATTTTTGTTACTGTATTTCCAATATCTATAAGAGTGCCTGAGAGCTAATAGTTGTATATACACTTTAATTTATTCAGGAAATAAATAAGTAAACTAATTCTAAGTGGTCAATATATATTGCAAACTAATAAGATGGTTAAACACTAAGCAGTCAATTTGTATTTAAAATTAATTTAACAATATTATATGTGTTTTGCATATTACCTGGAATATTTCTCAAGATAAATTTACCATATCCACTTGAATCTCCTTCTTATTATTAGTCTGTTAATATCCTCAGTTTATTTGTCATTCAGTTTTGGTAGGTTGTATCATTCTGGGAATTTATCATTTTTCCTAGGATATCCATTTTTGGGGGGATGTAATTGTTCATACTATTCTTTGGTGATCCTTTCTAATCCCATGGCATTACATGGAATTTTCATGTCTTCTCTTTCTTTTTTTTTTTTTTTTTTAAGATTTTTATTTATTCATTTGACAGAGAGTGATCACAAGCAGGCAGAGAGGCAGACAGAGAGAGAGAACAGGGGAAGCAGGCTCCTCGCTGAGCAGAGAGCCTGATTCGGGACTCGATCCCAGGACCCTGAGATCATGACCTGAGCCAAAGGCAGAGGCTTAACCCACAGAACCACCCAGGCACCCCTCGTGTCTTCTCTTTCATGTCTCATTTTATTTGAGATTTTTTTTTTTTTTTAGTCTCGGTAAAATGATTTGTCAATTTTGTGTGTATGTATAACATATACATAATATGTATACCCATATTAGTTTCAGGCATAGAATTTAGAGATTCATCACTTATACATAGCACTCTACTCATCACAAGTGCCCTCTTTAACACCAATCATCTGTTTAAACCATCCCCTCATCCACCTTCCCTCCAGTAACAATCTTTTTGTTTTCTATGGCTAAGTGTCTGTTTCTTAATTTGTCTCTCTCTTTTTTTCATTTATTTTGTTCCTTCGGCTCCACATATGAGTGAAATCATATTTTGCTTGTCTTTCTCCAGCTTACTTATTTTGCTTAGCATTATAATCTCTAGCTCCTTCCATGTTCTTGCAAATTGTGAGATTTCATTATTTTTATGGCTGAATAATATTCCATTGTATACCTACTACATCTTCTTTATCCATTCATATATTTATGGATACTTTGGTTGCTTCCATAATTTGGCTATTATAAAAAATGGCGCAATAAACATAGTGATGCATATATCTCTTTGAATAGGAGATTTATCTATCATCTATCTATAATCATCTCATCTATTACCCACGTAAATACCCAGTAGTGTGATTACTGGATAGTAGGGTAGTTCCATTTTTAACTCTTGGAGGAACTTCCACACTGTTTTCCACAGTGGCTCTATCACTTTGCTTTCCTACCAACAGTGCATGAAGGTTCCTTTTTCTCCACATCCTCACTAAAACTTGTTCTTTCTTCTCCTGTTGATCTTACCCATTCTGACAGGTGTGACGTGATCTCTCATCATAGTTTTATGTTGCATTCCCTTAAAGATCAGTGATGTTGAGCGTCTTTTTGTGTGTCTGTTGACCATCTGCATGTCTTCTTTGAAGAAGTGTCTGTTTATGTCTTCTACTCATTTTAATTAGATTGTTTTCTGGATGTTGAGTTGGATCAGTTCTTTATACATTTTGGATACTAACCTTTATCAGCTATGTAATTTGCAAGTATATTCTCTCGTTCAGTAGGTTGCCTTTTAGTTTTGGTGATTGTTTATTTCACTGTGCAGAGAAGCTTTTTATTTTGATGTAGTCCTAATAGTTTATTTTTCCTTTTGTTTCTCTTGCCTCAAGATCGATCTATCATCTATCTATCTATCTATCTATCTATCATCTATTATCTATCTATATAAATGTTCCTATGACAGATGGCAGAAAAAATACTGCCTGTGTTCTCATCTAGGATATTTATGCTTTCAGGACTCACACTTAATTCTTTAATCCATTTTTTGTTTGTTTGTTGATGGGTGTGTGTGTGTGTGTGTGTGTGTGTGGTGAAATAAAGTGGTGCAGTGGCACTCTTTTGAAGGTACCTGTCCAATTTTGACAGTAGCATTTGTGTAAGAGACCCATTGTATATTTTTCCCATTGTATATTCATTTCTTCTTTCTCAAAGATTAACTGGCCATGTAATTGTGGGTTTATTTCTGTTCCATTGATCTAAGTGTCTATTTTTATGCTGTTACCATAATCAGTAATTCTGATTACTGCACCTCTGCAGTATAACTCAAAGTCTGGAATTTTGCTGCCTACAGTTTTGCTTTTCTTTTTCAAGATTTCTTTGGCTATTTGAAGTCTTTTTTTTTTTTTTTTTTCATAAGAATTTCAGGACTCCTTTACTCCTGTCAAAAATGTTGTTGGTATTTTGATAGGGATTGCTTTTAACCTGTAGATTGCTTTGGGCAGTAGAAATATTTTTATACTATGGGATCTTCCAATCCATGATAATGATTTTTTTTTTCCATTGCTTTGTATCTTCTTGAACTTCATTCATTAGTGTTTTATAATTTTCAGACTACAAGTCTTTTATCTCTTTGGTTACATTTATTCTTAGATGTTTTATTGTTTTGGGTGTAATTTTAAATTGGATAAGTTTCTTAATTTCATTTCTGTTGCTTCATTATTAATGTATAGGAATGCAACAGATTTATGCATGCTGATTATGTGACCTATGACTTGTCTGAATTAATTTATCAACTAAAGTAGTTGTTTTTTTTGTTTGTTTGTTTGTTTGTTTGTTTGTTTTGTGGAGTCTTTTGGGGTTTGCATATATACTATCATGTCATCTGCAAGTATGGAAAACTTTATTTCTTGTTACCAATTTAGATACTTCCATTTTCTTTTGCTTTCTGATTCTTGTGGGTAGAACTTCAAGTATAATGTTGAATAAAAGGGTTTAGAATGGATATCCCTGTCTTCTTCTTGATCATAGGGGAAAAGCTTAGTTTTTCACCATTGAGTATGATGTTAGCTATGGGGGTTTATCATATAAGGCCTTTTTACATTGAGGTATTTTCCACCTAAATCTACTTCATTGCGGGTTTTTAATAGTATTAATGGATGCTGAAATTTATCAAATGTTTTTTTTATGCATCTATTTGAAGGATCATATAGTTCTTATCCTTTATTTTATTAATGTGATGCATCATGTTGATTGATTTCCCAATATTGAACTACTCTTGCAACCCAGAAGTAAATCCCACTTGATTGTGGTAAGTGATTTTTAAAAAATATATTGTTGGATTCAGTTTGTTAGTATTTTGTTAAGGATTTTGCAACTGTGTTCATAAGAGATATTGCCTGATGTTCTGTTGTTGCTTTTGTTGCTGTCTTTACAAGATTTTGGTAACAGGTAAAACTGATCTCATAGCATTAATTTGATAACTTTCCTTCTTGAATTTTTTTGGAATAATTTAAGAAGAATAGGTATTAACTTTCCTTTAAATGTTCAATAGAATTCATTTGCTATATTTCTGGGTCATAGACTGTTTTGTTGGGAGTTTTTTCATTGAATTACATTGCCAGTAATTGGTCTGTTCAAATTTTGCATTTCTTCTTGCCTCAGTTTTTGTAGTTTACATGTTTCAAAGAATTTGACCATTTCTTCCTGGTTGCCACTTGCTTGGCATATATATATAATTTTTATTGTTCATAAGACTCTCTGATAATCTGCTTTTCTGTGGTGCTGGTTGTTATGTCTCCTCATTTATTTGTAATTGTATTTATTTGAATCCTTTCTTTTTTAATGAATCTGGTCAAAGACTTATCAATATTTTGATCTTCCAAAAGAACCAGTTCTTGTTTCATTTTTATTATTGTTTTAGTTCCTGGTTTCTTGGTCTGTCCTATTGTTTGTTTTGTTTTGTTTTGTTTTGTTTTTAATTTCTATGTCATTTATTTCTGCTCTAATCTTGATAATTTTGTTCTCCTGCTGGATTTGTGTTTGATTTGTTCTTCTTAAAGGTCAATTTATAGGCTAATTAGCTGTAAGTTAATGTTAATGTAAGTAAAAGTAATGTAAGTTAATGTTGTTTATTTGAAATTTTTCTTGCTTCTTGAGGTAGACCTTTATTTCTATTCACTCCCCTCCTATAACTGCTTTTGCTATATCCCAAAGGTTTGGGGTCATTTTCTTTCCATTTATTTCCATTTGTTTCTATGTAACTTCCGATTTCTTCAGTTTTTTGGTTAATCCATTCATTGTTTAGTCTTAGAGTATTTGTAGTCTTTCCAGAATTTTTTCCTTAATTTGTTTCTAGTTTTATAGTGTTGTGTTCAGACAAAAAATATTATATGATCTCCATCCTTTTCTACTTATCCAGGGTTGAGTATGTCATATATGTGATGTATTCTGGAGAATGTTTCATGTTAAATTGAAAATAGTGTGTATTCTATGTCTGTTAAATGCATCTTGTCCAGTGGGTCTTTTTTAAGCTACTACTCTTTTTCTGTTTGGACAATCTTCCATTGATGTAAGTGAGGTGTTAAATTTCTCTATTATTGTATTACTACTGATTATTTCCTTTATATTTGTTATGAACTATTTTATGTATTTTGTTGTTCCTATATTTGTGCTTAAATACTTACAAATTTTATATCTTCTTGTCTGATTGTTCCCTTTATTACTTTATAGTGCCCTTCTTTGTCTCTTGTTACAGTCTTTATTTCAAATTCCACTCCATCCAATATAAATATTGCTACCTTTGCTTTCTTTTCACATCCATTTACATGACAAAATGTTTCTCCTTGACCTCCATTACAATCTGCATGTTTCTTTAGGCCTGAAAGGAGTCTCTTGTAGGCAGCATATAGATGAGTCTTGTTTGTTTATCAACTGTATCACCTTGTGTCTTCTGATTGGAACCTCTAGTCCATTTACATTCAAATAAATTATTGATAAATGTGTATTTATTGTCATTCTTTTACTTGTTGTGTGGTTGTTTTTGTAGTTCTTCCCTAATCCTTTCTACTCTTGCTGTTTTATGGTTTGTCGGCTTTCTTTAGTGCTAACCATGCATTCCTTTCTCTTTATGTTTGCGTATCTTTTATTGGTTTTTGACATGTGGTTACCAGGAGCTTTGCATATAACATCTTCTGCATGTAACAGTCTATGATTTCCTAAGTTTGAACCCACTCTTTACTCCCCACCCCCCCAATGTTGAAGGAATATGTTACCATATTTTGCATCATTTTATATTATGAATAATCAGTTCCTTGGCTGATTTTTTTAGATAAATACTTATTTTTACTGAATTTGTTTTGTTTTACTTTTTATATCTCAGTTATGGTTTTTCCTTTCTACTTAAATTGTCCTCTTTCATATTTCTTGTAGGGCTAATTCAATGGTCATGAACTTATTTGGATTCTGTTTGTTTGAGAAACTATTTATCTCTCTTTCTATTCTGAATGATAGCCTCGCTGAATATAATATTCTTAACTGTAGATTTTCCCCTTTCAACACTTTGCATGCATTATAACTTTCCTTTCTGACTTACAAAGTTCCTGATGAAAACCCTGCTGATAGCCTTATGAGGGTTCCCTTGTATGTAATTTTCCTTTTTATTCTTGTTGCTTTTATTTTTTTTTTTCACACGACTTTAAATATTATGTGTCTTAGTGTGGTCCTCCTTTGACTGAATTTGTTGGGGGATTTTTCTGTCTCCTGGATCTGGATATCTGTTTCCTTCCCCTGGTTAGGGAAATTTTCAGCTATTTTTTTCTTCAATTTATGTATTTCCTTTTCTTCTTCTGGGATCCCTATAATGCAAATGTTATTATGCCTGGTGGAACCACTGAGTTTTTAAGACTGTTTTCAATTTGCATATTTTACCTCTCATTTGCTAAGCATGATTATTTTCTATGACTCTGTCTTCCAGGTAGTTAACTCATATTCTGCTTCAACTATCCTCCTATTTATTCCCTTTTTAAAAATTTTATTCCATTTTTTTATTTTATTTTTATTTATCTCTGACTGATTCTTTGTTATCTCTTTGTTAAGAGTTAAGAGCTACCTGGGTGGCTCAGTCAGTTAAGTGTCTGCCTTTGGCTCAGTTCATGATCCCGGGATCCTGAGATTGAGTCCCATGACAGGCTCCACACTCAGTAGGGAGTCTGTTTCTCCTTGTTTCTTTGCCCTCTGCCCCCAGTTGTGCATGCTCTCTCTCTCTCTCTCTCTCTCAAATAAATGAATAAAAATGTTAAAAAATTATCCTCCAGTACCATCAATGTTGATGCAAAAGTTGGATATTCATCTTTTCTGATGGTTGAGTAATATTCCAGTATGTATATGGATCACATCTTCTTTATCCATTTGTCTTATGAAGGGCATCTCAGAGAATATTATGCTGAGTGAAATAAGTCAAGCAGAGAAAGTCAATTATAATATGGTTTCACTGATTTGTAGAACATAAGGAATAACATGGAGGACATTGCGAGAAGGAAGGGGAAAATGAAGGTAGGGGAATTGTGGGGGGAGATGAACCATGAGAGACTATGGATTCCAAGAAACAAACTGAGTGTTTTGGAGAGGAGGGGGTAGGAGAATGGGTGAGCCTGGTGATGGGTATAAAGGAGGGCATGTATTGCATGGAGCACTGGGTGTTATATGCAAACAATGAATCACGGAGCACCACATCAAAAACTAATGACATACTGTATGGTGACTAGCACAACATAAATATATATATATATATATATATATATATATATATATATATCACTAATGTCCTGCACTCTTTTCTCAAGTCCAGTTAGTATCTTTATGATCATTACTTTAAATTTTCTATCACGTGGTTTGTCTCCCTCCCGATCTTAATGCCATAAAACAAACTGAGGCGGGGGGAGAGGGGTTGGAAGAGGGTGGTGGGGTTACATTATATGTTTAAATAAAAAAGCTTAAATTAAAAAGATGAATATAAATTCTCTATCATGTACGTTGCTTATATCTGTTTCATTTAGGTGTCTTGCTGTGATTTAGTCCTGTTGTTTTATTTAGGCCATATTTTTCTACCTCCTTATTTTGTCTTACTCTCTGTGTCTGTTTCTATGTGTTAAAAAATCAGCTACATCTTTTACTCTTGGTGGTAATGGTTCTGGGAAGAGCAAGTCTTTTAGTTCCCTGCGGTTCAGTGTCTTCTGTTCCCCAGGACCTGATGCTTCATAGAGTGTTTCCTCTGTGTCTTGTGTGTGCTATGCCTTGAGTCCTGTTCTCTTTTTCCCTCAGTCCAGTTGTCTGCAGAGGCTCTCATTAGCTTTTGTGGGCAGTGTTTTGTCCCTGGCTATGTGGGACATGGTTTAACAGTGTGTGTGGTGGTCTGCTTGTGAAATGAGACTGTCAGAACTCAGATTCAGCACAAGCTTGGGAGACAAGACCTTGATTGGGATTTGTGCTGTTCTTCTGGGCAAAGGGGCCCAGAGCACCAGGACTGAGGCAGGTGTGACTGGGACAGGTGGATCTGCCTAGATGGCTCAAGGTGGAGCTTATTGTAAGCCAGTTGGGTAAGGACTGTTTTACTGGTCTAGTTCCTACAGATGTCAGTGTGTTTATGCTCGGCAGTGGGGGATAGAAATGGTGCCTTCTCCCATGATCCCTGCCTCTCTGCGACATACTGTGAAATGAGTACATCATTTTCCTTCCCATCTGCTACTAGAGTTTTTCAAACTGCTGTTCTCTGCTGTATCCCCATGGGCTATTTGTCTTGCTATTTATTTTATGGCAGGACTCGACTTCCTAATGCCAACTAGACTCTCCCAGTGCTGAGCCTACTAATTTTTAAAATTCAAGGCTTTAAGTCATCCTGGTTGTAAGAACTCAGGAAATTTGGCCCTACTCACTTTCAGAACCAAATATTGTGGGGGTTTATCTTTCCCTGAAGGCTCCCTCTGTAAAAATCTGGTTTTAGCTCTTCTCCCCACCATCAGCTCCCTCCCTACCCCACAAATTTAGGGTCTATTTCACTCCCAAACCAAATTTTTGCCCTTCCTAACTTCTTTGATATGGCCTTTTCTCTATCTTTTTTTGTGGAATTTGTTATTCCACTCTTTGGATCATTTTCTGGATTATCTATGCTGATGTGGGTGTTATCTATTTGTATCCATGGGATGAGGTGAGATTAAGGTCTTTCTGCTTGGCCATATTCCCAGCTTCCTATCACCAGAGAATTCTTGCAGCAGCTATAAAACATTGAAGCTTAGTGTTATTTTATGCAAAGGGAAAGGTAGTTTGTGTGCGTGTGTCTGAAACTCTGGCAGCGTCATTGTTGGGGTACTGAATATAGAGTACATGACACCCTTATTACCTCTGGTCCAGTACTAAACTGAGCTCAAGAGTAGAAACAGTTATGCAAGAAAAAGTGTCTGTGTGAAGGTAAGATTTAGGTACTGACTTGCAAAGAAATTGAAGGTGTATGAAACTCTTCAACAGTATTTATTATAATTTATACATGGAAATATACATACAAATCAACTAAGTTAGCATTTCCAACAAAGAAACAGTGATGTCTGGTTAATTTATTTTAGTGTTTCTCCAAGATTGTCAAAACAGACCAAAAACAGTGCTTATGATATCAGAGAAAATTCTTCAGAGAATAGGGGAGAAAAATAACTCCAAATATTTTTTTATTTCATTATATTAGCCTAATAGGCCCATGTGATCAAAACCAAGTAAAAATAGTATAAGTGTTATCAAAGTGTAATTGTACTCATGAAAATTGAGGCAAATATTTTACAAAATTTAGCAATTGAATGTTGAAACAAATATTGTATATTACTGTGGGCTTTACATATGATGAGTTGGTTTAATGTTTTAAAAAATATAAGACTGTAATTCACTGCCTTAAAATTATGAGGTAAAATAGAATATGATAATTGCAATTGATGAAAGTTCAATCAGCTTCTAACCTGTCATTTTTAATGATCAAATATTAAAGACATTCCCATTATATCTGTAACAAAACTTATAAGCTCATTTCTGCAACTTATATTTAAAATTGTACTAGAACTCCCAGGAAGGAATATAACAAACGTGTAATTCAATTAAAATGTTAAAAATATTTTTAATTCAGAGTCTTCTATTTTTATTCCTCAAGCTGTGTCTCTTATTCTCATGACGTATGCATTCCCTAACTGGAGACCTGTATTTTCCACTCCCCTTAACACACTGTGCCCACACTCCACACCCATCCTCTCTGACAGCCATCAGCTTATCATTGTATTTGCATGTCTGATTTTTTAATTCATTTTTAGACTCCATATACAAATGAACTCAAATGGTATTTGTCTTTCTGTGTCTCACTTATTTCACTTAACATAATACCTTCTTGGTCCATCCATGTTGTTTCAAATGACACAACATCATCCTTTTTATGACTGTGATATTCAATAACACACACACACACACACACACACACACACACACACACACACCACATCTTACTTATCTATCGTTTCTCAATAGCAACTTATTGTATCTTCCATATCTTGACTATTGTAAATAATGTTGTAATAAGCATAGGGTGCATATGTTTTTCAATTTGTGTTTTTGTTTTCTCTCCATAAATACCCAATAGTGCAATTAGTGGATTATATGGTATTTCTAGTTTTAGCTTCTCAAGGAACCTCCATACTTGTTTTTCACAGTGACTATAGCAGTTTGCATTCCCACCACACTGCTCGAATGTTGCTTTTATTCCACATTTTTGCCAACACTTGCTATTTCTTGTCTTTTTTTAAATTTTAGCCCTCCCAACAGGTGTAAGATGATTTCTCATTGTGTTTGTTTAAATATTTTATTTATTTACATACTTACTTATTTACTTATTTACATATGAGAGAGCACACTGAGCGAGGAGCCCAAATCTATGGACCACAAGATCATGATCAGAGCCAAAGGCAGATGTTTAACAGACTGCCATCCTGGTGCCCCTCTCATTGTGGTTTTAATTTGCATTTCCTGGTGATTAGTGAGATTAGGAAACTTTTCATGTGTCTATTGGTCATCTGTATGTGTTCTTGGAAAAATGTCATCCAGTTCTTCTGCCCAGTCTTTAACCAAATTGTTTATATAACAATAACAATAAGTTATAGTTAATATCATATTAATATTATATATTTATAATAATATTTATTATATCATTATATAATTAACACTATATTAATATTAACAATAGTAATTATAAATATCCTTATTAGGTATTGCAATGTATGAGTTTGCATTGTATTATTGGTGCTGCTTTATATGAATTTGTTGTATAGGTTGGATATCAACCCTTTGTTGGATCCATCTTTCATAAATATTTTCTATCATTGTAGGTTGCCTTTTTGTTTTATTAATAATGTTCTTCTTTGTGCAAAATGCTTTTTATTTTGGTGTGGCTCCCAAAGTTTACTTTTGTTTTTATTTACCTTGCCTCCGGAAACATACCTGGAAATATGTCACTATGGTCAATGCCAAAGAAATTGCTGGTTCTCTACTCTTCTAGGATTTTCATGGTTTCAGGTTTCACATTTAGATCTTCAATCTATTTTATTTTTGTGTATAGTGTAAGAAAGTGATCCACTTTCATTATTTTACATGTAGCTGTCCAGTTTTTCTAGCATCATTTATTGAAGAGAGTAGAAATTCTTATTTCCTTTGTTGTAGATTAATTGACCATATAAGTGTAGGTTAATTTCTGGGCTATCTCTTCTGTTTATTGATATATGCTTATTTTGAGGGCAGTGTCATACTATTTCAATTACTACAGTTTCATAGTATATCTTGAAATCTAGGATTTTGATACCTTTAACTTTGTTCTTCTTTCTAAAGATTGCATTTGCTATTCAAGGACTTTTATGGTTTCATACAAAGCTTAGTGTTATTTGTTCTAGTTTTGTGAAAAATTCTATTGGTGTTTTGTTAGTTGAATCTGTGGATTGCTTTGGGTAATGCGGACATTTTAACAATAGTAATTATTTCAATCTATGAGGATGAAATATCTTTCCATTTTCCAACAGAAAAAATTCTGTTGGTATTCTGATAGTTGAATCTGTGGATTGCTTTAGGTAAAAAGGACATTTTAACAATACTAGTTATTTCAATCCAGGAGGATGAAATATCTGTCCATTTGTTTGTATTGTCTTCAAATTCTTTTGACTGATGTTTTATAGTTCTCAGAGTACTGGGATTTTACCTCTTCAGCTAAGTTTATTCCCACGTATTTTTGGGGTTTTCTGTGCAAATTTAAATGGAGCTACTTTCTTAATTTCTCTTTCACCTACTTTGTTATTAATATATAGAAACAATACTGATTTCTGAGTATTCATTTTGTATCAGGTATCCTGCACATTTCCTGAATTCATTTATTTCCAGTAGGTTTTTTGGTGGTCATTTTTCTTTTCTTTATGTATACTATTGTGTCATCTGCCAATAGTGACCTTTTAACTTCTTCTTTATCAATATAGATGCCTCTTTTTATTTTGTCTCATATGATTTCTGTGGCTTGGACTCCCAGTACTATGTACAATAAAGTAGAAAAAGTGAACATCCTTATCTTGTGCTTGATCTCAGAGGAAAACCGTTTTTCACCATTTGGTATGGTGTTAGGTTTGCTTTTAACTTATGTCGTCTTTACTGTGTTATCTTCCCTGTACATCCACTTCACTGAGAGACTTTCTCATAAATGAATGCTGAAATTTGTCAAAATCCTTTTATGCACCTGAGATTATCAGATGATTTTTATCCTTTATCTTGTTGATATGGAGTATCATGTTGGTTGATGTGTGAATATCAAACCATTCTCACAACTCCAGAATAAATCTCATTTGAATGTACTGAGTGATACTTCAATCTGTTGTTGAATGTGTCTTGCTAATATTTTGTTGAGGTTTCTGGTACATATGTTCATCCAAATTTTTAGACTTTGGTTGTTTTTCTTTTTCTTTTCATTAGATATCTTTGTCTGGTTTTCTTATTAGGGTAGTATGGGCCTATTTTGATAGGTTTTTGACTATCAATTCAATTTTGTTATTAGTAATCAGTCTGTTCAGATTTTCTATTTCTCCCTGCTTCAGTTTTAGAAGAATACATGTTTTAAGGTCATTTTGCCTAATAGAGATATTGCTACTCTGGCTTTTTATTCATTTCCATTTCTATGGTAAATATTTTTCATCCTTTCACTTTTAGTCTGTGTCTTTAGGTCTGAGCTGATTCTTTTGTTGAAATCACATATATGGGTATTGCATTTTTAAGTGTTTTAATTGGAACATTTAGGCTATTTACATCTAAAATAATTATTGATATGTTTGTACTTATTGCCATTTTGCTTTTGTTTTCTTTCTTTCTTTCTTTCTTTCTTTCTTTCTTTCTTTCTTTCTGTCTTTTTTTGTTGTTGTTGTTAGTTTTCTGTTCCTTTCTTCTTTTGCTCTCTTTCTCTGTAATTAATGAGTTTCTATAGTGAAATATTTGGCTTTCTTTCTCTTTATTTTCTATGAATCTACTTTTGGGTTTTTATATGATGTTTTTATATAAAATCCAGAGTATATGGCAGTCAGTATTAATTTGATTGTAGTTTAAGTTCAAACATATTTTAAAAACATTCTCTCTTCCTCCTCCACATGTTAGATATATTTTGTCATATTTTATGTCTTTTATTCACAATTCACATCTAATTATGACCATTTATTTTGCACTTAATGAAATCTCTTTACTGTTTCCTGTAAGGCTGGTTTAGTGGTGATAAACTATTTTTAACTTTTGTTTCCTAAGAAACTATCTCACTTTCAGTCCTGGGTGATAGCCTTGCCACATAGACTATCCTCATATATGGATTTTTTTTTTTTCCTTTCACATTTTGAATATGCCATACCACTTCCTTCTGGCTTGTATAATTTCGCTGAAAAATAAGCTGAAAGCCTTAAATGTTTTTCCTCATAGGTGACTTGCTTTTCTCTCTTAAAAAAAAAAAAAAAAAGATTGTATTTATTTGAGAGAGAGAGAGAGAGAGCACGTGTAGAGGAGCAGAGGGAGAGGGAGAAGACTGAGGGAGGAAGCCTGAGGTAGGGCTCAATCCCAGAACCCCAAAATCATGACCTGAGCCAAAGGCAGACCTTTAACTGACTGATGCTTTCCTCTCGTTCTTTTAATATCATGTTTAATTTTTGACATGTTAATTATACATACTGTAATGTAGACTTCCTTGGTCCATCTTGTTTTGATTCTGCTCCTTGGATCTTGATGTTTATTATTTTCCCCAGGTTATAGAATTTTTCAGCTATTATTTTTTCAAACTTTATACTTTTTCTTTCTCATATCCTCTGGGACCCTCTATAATGTGGTTATTTATGTGCTTAGTGTTGTTCAAGAGATCCCTTAATTTATTCTCATTTAAAAGTAAAAAGAGAAAAAATATATAAATGTTTTACATACATATACATTTAAAATATTATAATATGTAATATGTAATGTGTGTATATGTATGTGTGTATATTTATGCTCCTTTCTTTCTTTCTTTCCTTCTTCTTTCTCTTTTCTTTTTTTCTTTTGCAGTTCATCTTATGTGCTTTCCAATTACCTGGTCTCCCAGATCACTGACACATTGTTAAACATTCAGTCGTCTACTGTTGATTCCCTCCAATGTGATTTTTAAATATTTATTTATTTAAGAGAGATAAAAAGAGTTGGGGGGAGGTATAAAGGGAGAAAAAGGATATAATCTCAAGGAGACTCTCCACTGAGAATGAAACAACATGGAGCTCCATCTCATGACCCTGATATCATGACCTGAGATGAAAATAAGAGTTTTACTCTTAACTGACTGAGCCTCCCAGGTGCCCCTACTCTAGTCTATTTTTTTTTTTTATTTGAGTTATTGTATTCTTAAAGTTTGATTTCTTCTTTTTTTTAAACTATCACCGAGTTCTTCCATGCTTCTCCCCATCCCAGGGAACATCTTGATGATCATTACTTTAAATTCTTTATCAGGCATATTGCTTATATCTATTTCATTTAATTATTTTTCTGAGGATTTGTCTTGTTCTTTTTTTCCCCTTTAATTTCAATTAGCCTACACATAGTGTATTATTAGTTTACGATGTAGAGTTCAGTTATTCAACCACATACAACACCCAATGCTCATCAAACCACATGCCCGCCTTAATGTTCATCACCCATTTACCCCATCCCCCCCCACACCTCCCCTACAGCAGCTCTCAGTTTGTTTTCTATAGTTAGTTAGGAGTCTCTCATGGTTTGTCTCCCTCTCTGATTTCTCACCGTTGAGTTATCCCTCCTTTCCCCTATGATTGTCTGTGCTATCTTCGTTCTTTTGGAACATGGTTTTGTTTACTCATCTTTCCTGTCTGTAATTTTTCTATAGGTTAGATGGAACAACTACTTCTTCCAAAATTAAAGGAATGGTCTTGGGTATGGTCTTCCCTTATGCTGTGTGTGCTTGGTGCCATTTGTTAATTGACTGGAGCTATGGCTGGTGTGACCAGGGTGTCCTGGAGATTTCCATTCAGTGAATATCATATAAAGACATCTAAAGCTAGATTGGACACAGGTTGTTCTGTCACAGTGTTTTATGTGTTGAGGGCACCCTAGCAGGACAGGCAAAACTGAAATTGGTGCAAGCCGGGATGTTCTAGCAGGGTGCACCCTCTTTGGGCACTGGGTTTAAGGCAGTATGCAGTTTGGGAGGTGACTGAGTTCCCTGTGCATAGGGTGCCCTGGCCATATGGCTGGTGTGCAAGCTGATGAGAGGGGGCACTCAGGGCTCTATGAACAGAAGACACCTCAGCAGGAAAGCTGAAAGTGAAGTGAGTATAAATTGAAGTGTTTCAGGACTCTTCACACATAGAATTCCTTGAAGGGGTGGCTGAAGTTTAGGAGGGGTCCATGCCAGGAGGTCTTGGGGCACGCTATGCCAGGGATCCCTGGCAGGACAACTGAAACTAAAATGTGCATGGGTTGAAGTGGTCCCTGGGCTACCTGTGAAAAATGTATACTGGCAAGACAGCTAAAGCTGAAATTCATTCAAACTAGGGGATTCCATGGTGCTCAGCACCAGGGTTGCCATGGTCATGGTTGTTCTACTGGAACCACAATGGTGTAAGCATGTGTGTTCCAAGCAGCTTCATATAGTGATTCAGTGGAGTGGCTGAAACTCATAGAAGCATGGGATAGGGGTTTCCACGGTACTTCATGCAGAAATCACCCAGGCAGGTGCAGACGTCAGCTGAGAGGTTCCAGACCACTCTACATTGGGGATGCTCTAGTCAGCTGAAAAGTTCTAGAGTACTGTGCATGGGGAGAGTGCCCCACCAAGCTATTGTGTGGGTCTGAAGTGATTGTCAGTGCTTTGCACCTGTATCACCTTGGTGTAAATCCTGGGGCTATAATGAATGCTCATCAGGGGTGTCCCAGGGTGTACCACCCCATAACCCCCTTGGTGGGAAAGCCGGGGCTGGTGCAGGCTATGAGCCCTGGGCTCACTGAGGCAGCAAATAAATTAGAGTAGCTGGGCTAGTCTGCAATTTCAAGGTGGAGGGTCAATCCATCCCCTAGCAGCACCCCAGCCATTTGCTAGTTCTTGGGCTGTTTTATATGCTAGTTGCTCTTTTTTAAAACTATTGATTTTAAAATATTGAATATTAAAATATTCTCTTTTTAAATATTAAATTAAATATTAAATATAAATATAAATATTTTTTGACTTTTAAAATATATGAATATTAAAATATTCTCTTTTCAAGACATTGAAAAGAGAAAAGAGGAGCATCTCGGTGGTGCAGTTCGAGGAGCATTAGACTTCCGTGTTTGGTTGGGTTATGATGTCAGGCTTGTTCAACAGGCTCTGTTCAGGCTCCACTCCCAGGGCAGAGCTGGCTTCAGACTCTCCCTCTGTCCCCTCTGCTGTGTGTGCTCTCTCTCTAATGAATCGATAAATCTTTGAAAAAATAAAAAAAAAATAGGAAAGTAAAATAAATAAAGGAAACAAAACCTATTCATTTGTTTTTTTCCGTGCCATGGTGTAACCAGGACTTGTGTTGGCTCGTGGACCCAGCCCTCACAAACAGTAGGTGCCTCTGATCAAAAGCATCCCCAATGCCCCTCCATCCTTGTAAGTAAGTGCTTTTTTGTGTCCTAGCATGATTGGGACTGGTATGAGTTTGTGGACCTGTGGCTTGCTGAGGCAGCATGTGGCCACCGGACCCTGCTCCAGTCTGTGCTTTTAAGGTGGAAAGGAAAGGAAACATTAACTTGTCATTCTTTTTTTATTTTATTTTATTTTTATTTAAACATATAATGTAACCCCACTGCCCTCTCCCAACCCCCCCCCAGTTTGTTTTATGACATTAAGAGTCTCTTCTGGTTTGTCTCCCTCCTGATCCCATCTTGTTTCATTTATTCTTTTCCTACTCCCTTAACCCCCACCCCCGTTGCATCTCCACTTCCTCATATCAGGGAGATCATATGATAGTTGTCTTTCTCTGATTGACTTATTTCACTAAGAATAATACCCTCTAATTCCATCCATGTTAACTTGTCATTCTTAAGTCTCCACCACCCAGAGAGCATTGCCACAGCTACTCTGCCATTTGGCAGAGTTCAAGTGTTGTCTCTTTTATACACTACTTTACGCTCTTTTAAATTGCATTTTTTTTCCTGTGCCCAAGGACAAAAGACTATTCTTAGTCCATCAATACCATCTATTCCTTATAGCATTCACAGTATTGGGGATGTTTCCCTTTATTATCATGTGTCCAGCTGTCTTATTGTTGTGTTTTGCCATTCTGTCTTGTGTTGTGGGAACCCCACCCTTACTCAGTGATCCCCCTACTGGGGTGTTAAGCATATACCTTCTCCTGCTGTGGTGCCAAAAACTCCCCTTTATTTTTCTGCCAGATTTTTTGGAGATTATATATTCTACCATATGACTTAGCCATTCCAGTCCTATGTAGATACCAAAGAGAAAAAGACAACATGTTTATATGCAAATTTGTATAACACAATTTCAGATTTAATTACTTTTAGTCTAAAGTTAGATATAATAGAAACCAATTTTTTGAAGAGGGAAGTGATGTCAGTATTATGATGGCATGACTCATCACTTTTTCTCTTCCCTTTGATTTACAAATAATTCAGTACCCATAACCAAAACAGAACAACAACAACAACAAACTTTGAATAGTGTATCAAGATACCTGAAAGATCCATATATTTGTGCACCTGAAACTTAATGGATTGGACAGCAGAAGATGGTGTGGAGCCAAGAATGGTGGTAGAAAATTTGGAGGCAGCAGGAGTGGAAGTGGTAGAAAAAGTGGTTCAAATTCCAGTAATGGGACAGTGAGATCTTTCTGGCAAAACAGGTGGAGGGTAAAGGCAGTGAGCAAGATTCTGTCCAGCAACTCACAGCTAGAGAGCCCTGTTGCTCTCTTTGAGGAGAGACTGCAATGACTGAGGAAAGGAAAATAGGCAACAAAATCTGGAGGATAATGTCTCCTGCTATTTGCCCTGAAATTCTGGACCACAGACTTCTGGGACCCCCACCATTACTCAGGGGCCACCTACTGGGGTGCTAAGTCTATACTTTCCCCCACTGTACCACAAGATTCTCTTTACCTTTCTGCCAGATTTTTAAAACTTAATTAAATTAAATAAGAAAAATTAACATACAGTGTTATACTAGTTTTAGGTCTACAAAAGAGCCCATTATTTTGTTTGTCTCTCACTCTCTTTTTCCTGTCAGCTTTAAATAATAATAATGCTGCTTTTGCTCCCAACTTCAGGAGCAAGTCAGCTCTGGTAGGAGAAATAAAAATTGTGTGCCACCTTGTGGAAAACACAAAAAAGCTCATAACTTCCACCCTGTGACCTGTTAGAATTAAAGTAAACAAAGCCTTCCCTAAATAATAAAGACATTTGATACTTTAAATGCAACAACAAATTGAACTTTTTATCAAACACCACAAAAATTCATAGTGATCTATCACAAAAAGCTAAAAGTTTTTCAGCAACTGAACCTAAAGTTATAGAGTTTGCAATCTAACTGATAAATTCAAAATGGTTATTACGAAGGAGTTCCACCAGTTATATGAAAACTCAAGAAGACAATACGATGGCCTCAAGAATAAAATTAATAAACAGAAGGAATACTTACTAAAGAGATTGAAATTCTAAAGATGAAGTCAACAGAAAGTCTGAAGCTGAAGAACTCAATAAATAAAATGAAAAATGCAATAGAAAACATTGGAAATAGAGCATATCAGATGGAAGAGATAATTAGTGAGCTAGAAAATGAAAAGGTAGAAGTGATTCAGGTGAAAAAGGAGATTAAAATAAGATGATTTCTAATTGAAGTGATTTGACAAGACTAATCAGACTCCATTAAAAAAAGTGAACATAAAAACCAGGAGGAAAAGAAAAGGAGGAGGGGACAGAGAGTTTATTTAAATAAAAATTAGTTGAGAACTTCCCAGTCTGTGGCATGAACTGAACATGCAGCCCAAGGAGCTAATAAAATGTCCTACTATCTCAATGTAAAAATGCCTTCTTTTTAAGATACAGTATATTAAAATTGCAAAAGCCAATGACAAACAATTTTAAAGAGAGCCAAAGAAAAAGATGGTAATTTAAAAGGAATCTCAGAAATAAAGAATGTGGAGAATGGGGAAAACAGATTTCCAGTTATGGAATAAGTAAATCATGGGAATGAAAGGCATAACATAAGGAATATAGTCAATAATATACTAATAACATTGTATGGTGACAAATGGTAGCTAAACCCATGGTTAGCTTACATATTGTTGAATCACCATGTTATATACCTGAAACTAATATAACACTGTGTGCCAACTATACTCAAGTTAAAAAAACAAAACAAAACAAAACAAAAAAAACATGGACTGGACTGGAGGAGATTATGCTGAGTGAAATAAGTCAAGCAGAGAGAGTCAATTTTCCTGTTTCACTTACTTGTGGAGCATAAGAAATAACATGGAGGACATTAGGAGAAGGAAAGGAAAAGTTAATTGGGGGAATCAGAGAGGAAGACAAACCATGAGCAACTGTGGACTCTGAGAAACAAACTGAGGATTTTGGAGGGGAGAGGGTGGGGGGATAGGTGATCCTGGTGGTGGGTACTAAGGAGGGCACATATTGCATGGAGCACTAGATGTGGTGCATAAAAAACAAATCTTGGAACACTGAAAAAATAAAACAAAGCTAAAAAAAAAAACAAAAAAAAAAAACAAATTAAAAAAGATAAATCATGACATTAAATTATAAAAGGGGAATAATAAAAGGATAAGACCTCTACAGGCAAGTAAAGATAAATTGCTATCAGCAGAAACACTAAAACTATTTTATCTATAAAAATGATTGTGTAAACCTTATGGTAACCAAAGAGCAAATACCTAGATTGGATGCAAAACTTAAACAACAAACATGTGAAACTGAGTAAATCACCATGGAAAGCTATTAACTTACAAAAGTAGAGAGAGAAAAAGAAACAATGGGGAGCAAAAAAATGAACAGAAGACAAAAGATAAAATGATAGTAATAGTTGTAGTGCATTTTAATAATTGCATACATTGCAAATGTATTAAACTTTCTAATCACAAAACATAGAATGGCTGAGGGAAAAAAATCCATAAGAGATATATCTCAACCACAAAGACACATGTAGGCTCAAAGTAAAAAATAGAACATGGCATTTCAGGCAAACAGAATAGAAAATAAATGTATGAAGACTACAAAAGAGAAGGATAGTCATGCAAAATAGACTTTAAGTAAAAAATGGCAACAAAAGGCAAAGATTGTTATTTAATGATAAAGTGGTCGGTTTTGAGAGGAAGTTTTATTGCAATTACTGCATGTTAAAAAATTTAGATCTCAAATAAAAAAATAACTTTACATCTCAAGTAACTTGAAAAGCAAGAACAAAATTAATCTCAAATTTAGCATCAGGAAGGAAATAATAAATATCAGAACAGAAATAAATGAAATAGAGACCATAGAAACAATGGAAAGGATCAATGAAAGCAAGAGCTGATACTTCAAAAAAATAAGTTAGATTAAGAAAAAAAAAAAAAGAGTAAACTCAAATAAAATTGGAAATGAAAAAGGAGACATTAAAACTGACTTTATGGAATTATATATAATCATAAGAGATCACCACAAACAATTTTTAACCAGCAAATTACATAACATGAAATATATAGACATATGTCTAGAGATATACCACCTACCAGAACTGAATCAGGAAGAAATAAAATATCTGAACAAAACAATAGTAAAGATATTATTTTTTGACAGGAAATAGGAGTTATTGGTGCTCATGAAGAAGGAGAGTCAATGCCGAAGTTGTTATGAGCACAGAGTTCACCATTTGTCCATGGGGCCACAATAAGGACATATTTGGCCCCATGGCCATGTGGGATGAGCTACTTTTCAGCCATCATGTCTTCAAATTTGTCTTCATTAAACTTAGTACAACCCCACTTTTTTGGAAATGTGGATCTTCTGGAAGCCAGGGAACTTGAACTGGCCTTGTTTAGGGCCCAATCACATGCATCTTGTTCTGCAGCTTCCTACAGATGGGCATCATGACATGGTTTCTGTGAATGCTGGTCACTGTGCCCTGAGATTTTCTAAAGGCACCCCACATATCTGTATGGAGCCTATCAGTCACAGTGTTGGATATATTGTTGCTACAGATGACATGGAAGGGGTGGAGTTGCACTATGGTGTGAAGACCATCTTTGCCACAGCCTTTCACCATGTACTTGATGGCACAAAAACAGACAGCCTCCAGGGCTTCAGAAGAGAGCTTCTCATAGTTCCTCCGATACCTGTGGCCACATAGTGGGAACACATCTACTTCTGCCTTCTTCCACCCCAGGTCAAAGATGCAGATTTTGGCATTAAAAAAAAAAAAAAAAAAACCTCTGCAGAAGCAAGACTTTGGATATGGCTTGTTATTACAATACTGGTAACACTAGGCAGGATGGTGACGCATGGGTACACCAGGATCTTCAGTAGTGCACCACGGAAAAGAGCTAGAGATTTAATCAGTAATCAACTCAGAAAATTCCAAAGCAGGCGACTTCATTGGAGACTTCTTTCAAACATTTAAAGTAGAATTAGTAGTATTCTTCCTCAAAATCTTGCAAAATACCAGGAAGGAATTATCATAGTGAGCCAACATTACTTTGATATAAAAATCAGATAAGGATATAACAAGATAAGGATATAACAACAACCTACATACCTGAGGAATGCAGGTGCAAAAATTCTAAACACAATATTAGTAAACCAATTTCAATAACACATTAAAGTATTATACTCCATGACTAAATGCCATTTATCCCTAGGATGCAAGGTTGATGCAATATATAAAATCCAATGAAATGTAACATATCACATTGATATAATAAAAGAGAAAAATCACTAGATCCAGAAAAATAAAGTTTAATACAATACATAATTCCTTTGTTTAATATCTCTTAGCAGAGTGGGTATAAAAAAAACAGCTGAACATAAAAAGTATCATAAGCAACAAAACCACAGCTAACATTATTCTCAATGGATAAAATTGAAAATATTTCTTGTAAGACTAGGGACAGGAGAAGGATGTCCACTTACAGTGCTCCTATTCGATGTAGTACTGAGAGTCCTAACTAGAGCAATATTGCAATAAATAAAAGTGTTCAAATTAGAAAGGAAAAAGTAAAATTGTCGCTATTTTCTGATGATATGATCTAATATAGATAAAAATTAAAGGATTAACCAAAAATGCAATTCATTAACAATGTCAGTAGAGTGGTAAGATATGATATTAACTTAAAAATCAATTGATTTGAGGGGAGGAGTCAAGATGGCGGAGAAGTAGGAGGCTGAGACGACATCAGCCAGCAGGAGATCAGCTAGAAAGCCTATCAAACCATTCCGAACACCTACAAATCCAACAGGAGATCGAAGAGAAGAAAAACAACAATTCTAGGAACAGAAAATCGACCACTTTCTGAAAGGTAAGACCAGCGGAGAAGTGAATCCAACGCGACGGGAAGATAGACCCCAGGGGGAGGGGCCGGCTCCCGGCAAGCGGCGGAGCACAAAATCAGAACTTTTAAAAGTCGGCTCCACGGAGGGACATCGCTCCAGAGGCTAAACTGGGGTGAAGACCTCGTGGGGACAGCGTGGACTCAGGTCCCACGGGGTCACAGAAGGATCGGGGGTGTCTGAGTGTCGCAGAGCTCACAGGTATTAGAGCGGGGAAGTCGGCTGCGGAAACAGAGCCGAGATTTCCTAGTGGTCTGTGACACGGATCAGTGCTCTGTGGCACTGGCCGGTGCTCTGTGCGAGGTGTCCCCACAAGATCTGGGGAGACTCCGACCCGGGAGAGCTCAGGGATCTACGGTCTCCGGAGACTCCAGGTGGGACTCTGCCAGAGACAGAGACGCTTGATCACAGGCTGGGTGAGCTCGGAGCACTCCCAGAAGCCAGTGAGACGGGACTGCTTAGGCACGATTTTCTCTGAGCGCGGTCTGCAGGCGCGCGCGGTCTGCGGGTGCGCGCAGTGTCGGCGGGCCCGCGGGGTCTGCGGGCCTGCGGTGTCTGCTGGCGCGCGGTGTCTGCGGGCGGACGCGCGCGCGCACTCTCCGGCGCAAACGTGGGCTAGGGAGTCTGGAGGGATTAAACGCTTTTCCCTGAAGGCGCGCTGAAGACTGGGGCCCCTAGCTCTCGGCTCCTCTGAACCGGAGATTGGGAGGCCCAATTGTCATTCCCGTCCTCCAGAACTCTACAGAAAGCACGTTAAGGGAACAAAAGCTCCTGAAAGCAAACCTGAGAGGATTACTTAGCCCGGCCCCTGGTAAGGGCGGTGCAACTCCGCCTGGGGCAAAGACACCTGAGAATCACTACAACAGGCCCCTCCCCCAGAAGACCAAAGAATTGCAGCCAAGACCAAGTTCACTTAACAAGGAGAACAGCGGATTCTTATCTGGACAAAATGACAAGGCGGAAAAACTCACCACAAAAAAAAGAGCAGGAGACAGGACCGAAGGCTAGGGACATAATCAATACAGACATTGGTAATATGTCAGATCTGGAATTCAGGATGACGATTCTCAAGGTTCTAGCCAGGCTCGAAAAAGGCATGGAAGATATTAGAGAAACCCTGTCAGGAGAAATAAAAACCCTTTCTGGAGAAATAAAAGAAATAAAGTCTAATCAAGTTGAAATAAAAAAAGCTATTAATGAGGTGCAATAAAAAATGGAGGCTCTTACTGCTAGGATAAATGAGGCAGAATACAGAATTAGTGATATAGAAGACCAAATGGCAGGGAATAACGAAGCAGACCAAAAGAGAGACAATCAACTACTGGACCACGAGGGGAGAATTTGAGAGATAAGTGATGCCATAAGACGAAACAACATTAGAATAATTGGGATTCCAGAAGAAGAAGAAAGGGAAATAGGAGCAGAAGGTATACTGGAGAGGATTATTGTAGAGAATTTCCCTAATATAGAAAGGGGAACAAGCATCAAAATCCAGGAAGCCCAGAGAATACCTCTCAAACTCAATAGGAATCGACCCACACCCCGCCATCTAATAGTAAAATTTACAGGTCTTAGCGACAAAGAGAAAATCCTGAAAGCAGCACGGGACAAGAAGTCTGTAACGTACAGTGGTAAAAATATTAGATTGGCAGGAGACTTATCCACAGAGACCTGGCAGGCCAGAAAGAACTGGCATGATATATTCAGAGCACTAAACGAGAAAAACATGCAGCCAAGAATACTTTATCCAGCTAGGTTATCACTGAAAATAGAAGGAGAGATTAAAAGCTTCCAGGACAAACAAAAACTGAAAGAGTTTGTAAACACCAAACCAGCTCTACAGGAAATATTGAAAGGGGTCCTCTAAGCAAAGAGAGACCCTAAAAGTATTACCAGAAAGAAACAGAGACATTATACAGTAACAATCACCATACAGGCAATACAATGGCACTAAA